>JAVHNL010000541.1:0-25000 GCA_031216105.1 Dalbergia cultrata
ATCCAATTTATTCTCTTAAATTTATAGAGGGATAAATTAGTCTTTTAGATTTGAAAAATTTCATACTAATCTATCAAATTTTATAAATGGGGACAAGTTAGTCTCTCTATCAAATTATCATTTGAACCGTTAACAGAAATATTCTAGTGTTCTATTAACTTGTTTACATATATTGTTAATTTTAATGGTTTGTCCTAACTTATTTTATTTCTCTGTTCTATGCAGTACAAATGATAACTTAAAGTCAAAATTTTTTCTTTTAAGCAAAGAGTTATGATAAGAGAATAAATAAAGAAGAGGGTTTAAACGAATTCATTTATAGAAGTGAGACAAGTTAGGTCCCACTATGAAAATTAACAATATACATAAATAAATTAACAGTATATATAAGTAAGTTAATAGGATAATGACAATTTCACAGAAGGACTAGCTTATCTCCATTTGTAAAATTTGAGAGACTAATATAGCATTTTCTAAATTTGAGAGACTAAATTGGGGTTATAGTCAATTTTTATTTAGTAATCATCTAAATTACACCGTCTTTGTCTTAATAATATGAAAATGAGGGTGATATATTTTACTCAAAAAATAATCATAGTAGGAACATAAAAATCGAAGATGGGTCATCTGATCAAAGTTATATGTAATAGTAATCATCCATAAAATTGTCATTTAATTTTAAAGGAATATCAAAACTAAACCTGGATGTAATTTTTGTCCTGGTGACTGTGATTTTCGAACGGATTTACAATTTTTCCTTCATTTTATTCAATTATATACAAATTTTGGAGATTGCTGTTAACTAAACTAGGTGCTGCCTGTTAATGGATTAAACGGACTGCAACTGTGATACAATAGGGTTTTTGTCTCCACCTCCATCCTTCCTCCTCCTCATAATACCAATTAATTGGTGGAGTAAAGTGGGTTTCGTGGTTTAGAGAAAAAGAAAGTTTTTCATTTTCCATTAATGGCGCGTGACTAACTCACGTGTGAGGCTTTGAAAGCCCCTTTCTTTATATTTTCATTCCCAGATCAAACAAATCTGAGAAAAGCTATTTTAACACCCAAAAGTGGGTGTCTAAAATAGACACCCACTTTATAACTATTGGATGTGATGGATGTTTCCACTTATTCTTAACATCCATCACATCCAATGATTATAGACACCCACTTTTGGGTGTTAAGATAGCTTTTCTCAACGAATTTATATACACAACTAACTGTGAAATTCCAAACATAGCATTTACTTGGACATAAGGCATACGGAGTCTGCTACATAGAAACAAATTCGTTTCCGATTCGGGCCATCTGGATGGTTTAGCTGATAAAGGGCTGAAGTTGAGAGAACAATTAATTAATTAATTAATTGATTAACTAATATGAAGAGAGAGGGGATCTAGCTAGGGGTTGTTTAGCTAGCTAGCTAGCTAGCGTGTACGTGTGTCACGCATTCAGGTCAGGTGCTACTTTCTGTTAATTATTGAATGACGGTAATTTTATCTTAGAGGAATTAATTAATCTCAACAAAGTAGTACTAATTAAAATGACACTTTTCCAATCGCAATGAGCAAAACAAGATGCAGAGTTAAATAGATAATAATTAGTTTTGAGAGAATAATACATGATTACCTGTTATCCTAAATTAAGCAAAGGCCACTTCAGATTTATTCCGCCGCAACTTAAATCTTGTTTGAGCGAGCTTAGTTTCAAGTGGTTGGGTTCCTTAAACTGAGTTGTTACTGGTACGTTCCAAATTTAGCTAGTACGATGGTTACCATGTTCGTACAACAGAATAGCATCATAGCTAGGCTTCACCCATAAATCAATCATCAAAGTAGCTGTCTCCTGCTGCGATCCTTCTCACATTGTTTTCTGTTAATAACTCTGTATCCCTTCCATCAATTAGCTGTGTGTATGCTGAATTGAATTTTAATTCAACTTTCAAAGACACACACGCGCACAAACTAATTAAGATCAGAAACATATCTCCAATTCTCTGAGGAATATATAATTGAAGAGGGAGGGATGAGATGATCCAATTCCAAGGTAGCATCATGATGATGTCAAACTCTAGGACAAATGGCAACTGCGAAACTTCAGATTCCAATGAGATCAACTTTGCATCTGATGCAGCAAAACGTGTGAGGTATGAAGAGAATGCAGGGTTTCAGAAGTTCAAAGGCGTTGTGCCTCAGCAAAATGGGCATTGGGGTGCGCAGATATATGCAAACCACCAAAGAATCTGGCTGGGGACATTCAAATCTGAGAGAGAAGCTGCCATGGCTTACGACAGCGCCACCATCAAGCTTAGGAGCGGAGAAAGCCACAGGAACTTCCCATGGAATGATCAAACAGTTCAAGAGCCTCAGTTTCAAAGCCATTACAGCACAGAAGCAGTGCTTAGCATGATCAGAGATGGCTCCTATCCACCCAAATTTGCTACATTTCTTAGAACTCAAACCCAAGGTGATCAAGAACAAGTTGTAGTAGGAGTTAGCGACAACAAGCATATAAGGGTGAAGGGTGGGGAACATTTCTCTTGCACCCAACTTTTCCAAAAGGAATTGACACCAAGTGATGTGGGCAAGCTCAACAGGCTTGTCATCCCCAAAAAGCATGCAGTCACCTATTTCCCTTGTGTTTGTAGCAATGCAGATGCAGATAATAATGAAATGGATGGTGTTGACATCGAGGTTGTCTTTTATGACAACCTCATGAGATCATGGAAATTTCGATACTGTTATTGGAAGAGCAGCCAGAGTTACGTGTTCACAAGAGGGTGGAACCGGTTTGTGAAGGATAAGAAATTAAAGGCTAAAGACATCATTGCCTTTTATTTGTGTGAGCCTATGAATTGCAGAGAAGGGGGACAAGTGTTTTCTTTGATTGATGTAATCTATACTGCAGATGAGATGAGGCATTGCCTTGGAGAGAAGAATGTTGACACTACACAAATTATGGGGAACAAGTTAACTTTGAGTAGTGAGATGGAGGATGAATACAATGATGATCATGAAGCTGAAGGCCAAGAGACCAAGGAAAGAGAGGATTTGAATGCACTGCATTCTTCGGCACATAATTCACAGAAGGGTTTGAGGCTCTTTGGTGTATGTATCAACTGAAGATATATTCTTTATTCGATTTATGGTTTTTACTTTTATATCTATCACCCCTTCCCTTTTAATTAGGAGGACTTGTTACCACCCTGTATGAAACATGCACTGGGGTACTCAGGTTAACTACGAATTTGGGGACCTAGGAGGAAATTGAGACAAGTGTTAGTACTTTGTTAGCTATGCAGCTATGCCCCTTTTTACATAATGTACAAGGTAAAGGCACACATTATCACAATGTTTAGACTTGTCCATGGAATAATAGGCTTGTTGCTGAACTGTAAAAGCATAACCTTGAATATGAATAGTAAGGCGCATGGAATGCAACTTTGCACAAATAGAAAAGGCAATAGACTCAGTGCACTAATTCTCTTTACTCGATGGAAGTGGATCTACTCATATTTAAATTGCATATATACGAGGGGAGTATATGTTAATCCTCACATTTTATCTCTTAATTTTTTTTAAAAGTGAAAAAGTACACATCAGAAGATGCTAGGTGAAGATTAGCACATAACTCCCTCATTTGAGTTATATTATTTGGATACTTTATCTTTTTTCGGTACATTTTGTATACTCTATTTTATAAACATTTATAGATTATAGATACTCACATATAAAAATGAAAGGAGAGTCTCCAAAGTCTTATTATTGTCATACATCACTTTTTTTCATTTTTTAAACTCAAAAAATGAAAGATTCCTGTGTATGCCTCAGAAGAGGTGTTCAAATTCAATAATATTTTCCATACCATATTTATAAAATATATGCTTAAGAAAAGGTCATCTTTACTGTTTCAAAACAATTTTTCTTCATTAATGATGCATCATGATCTCCGTAAGTGATATGAATTGAATAAACATCATCGCTTGGCGTAATATATTGTCTGAATAAGATAAAAGTGATTGTGATAAATGATCACTTTGAAACTATGAATGTGAAGTTTTGGTACATATAAGTTTAGATGAGATCACCATTGATAATTTATTAAAAGTGCTTTAAAAAGTTAGAAATAAATTGTTTTGAAAATAATTGATTGAGTGATCAACTTAAATTTTGGACTCATTCCTTGACCCAAAAATTATTAAGACAAATCTAAACTAACTTTATTAGTTTGATTTAAATTTTCAAATTGACTATGTTTTAATATTTTTGGTCGTAAATTGACTATGTTAATCCACTTTCTCTGTTGGTTGCTCGAAATGTTAATCCAACTCGATGAATAATTTTGCATTGGATGTAATAACTATAGACAAAAAGTTGAGTGTCAATCCTTGGACCTTTATTGATGGTGCCGTTCAACCATTATTGGAAAAAGAACCTTCTAAGGCAGTCCAAATAACGAAGCCCATGAATCAAAAATTCACTTTACCTGTCTCTGCTGCTAACGAGAGCTCTGCTCAAGGAAGGAAGTCATACACCAAATGAAAGAGCCCAAAGCCCAACTCCAAAATATGAGTTGTGAGTTGAGAAGTTGAGGTAAAAGGTTAAAAAAGCACAAAAGCATGCATAGCGTAGCGTAGGGTTGTCAAAATTTCACAGAAGCGGGAAAATTACCTCCGTTAATTTTCCGTTAATTTTCCAAGCCTTTTACTTTCATAGTCATCCACTCACTTTCCTTCCTTCGTTTCAAAGCAAGCACCCACGCTCACGGGCTCACTCACGCTCTTTTAAAATTTCGTTTCCCTCAATTCAATTCAATTCAAATACCTCTCTGTATTTTTAGGATTATTCTCTTTTTTCTTATATTTCTCTTCTTTCCTTCCTTTCTTCTACCATCCTTCCATCCAACCAAATCAATTCCCTTCCTTCCGAAATTAGGGTTCTTGAATTGAATTGTGCATCCAACGATGAGAGGGAGAGGGGCGTCCAAGCGCAAAGCCGATGCCGCCGAGCAGCTCCGGTCGGTGAAGAGGGAGCGCCTCGCTGACGAGAACGAGTCCACTCAGCAGGACCCCGCCAGTCGCCGCATGATTCGCTCCGAGTTCCTCAAACTCAAGTCTCTCATCAGCGGTAATCCAATCATTCTCTTCTCCTCTCTTAATACATAATACATAAACATGTATCTATGTACGTCCATTTGAAATATCCGACTTGAGGCTCTTATTTTGTTGAATGTATGTGACAGAGAAAAGGGATGATTTAATGAACACCGATTCTGACAAGTTCGATTCAATCTTGAACGAGTTCGATAAGCTGCACGACCAAGGTATCATTCTACTTTGTGTCACACATTTTGCTGCATTGAAGGCGGTTAGGTTGGTCTAGGTTAAGAGGTATTGATATCTTAACGTGGCATGTTTGTTGTGTACCCTGTTGGGGATTTTCAGTTCAGAAGCCAAGGGAGCAGGTTGCAGATGCGGAGGCCCTGCTCGATCTGACCCGCACTTTAGTGGGCTCTGTTAGGTCTATGGTTAACGAGGGTATCACCCCTGCTGAGTTTGTCGGCTGTTTGCTCAAAGAGTATGGCCATTCCTCCATTCGAAATGGTTCCCAAAACTCGATCGACTGGAAAAAGCTTGGCCTTGCTGTATCCCCCATTTTTATGAAGGTTCAAGGCTGTTGTACCATGTGAGTTTTTGCAGGGTTTTTCCTCCCTTTTTCTGCTAGAATACACTGAATTGTCTTAAGCTTCTTTTGTGATTTTGATTTCTGCTGTCTTTTTCAAAAGGCTTGGTCCCATGGAGAAAGAGTTGAAGCAACGGAAGACTGTCGTTCAGAGAAAACGAACAAAGCCGACAACTGCAAGGGCTAGGCCTGAAGAGGTTGATTTAGCTTTCCTTCTTGCTCTATTCCTTTTTCGTTTACTGCATGGTCAGCGTTTAACCAATACACATCATACACCAGTGGGAAAGAAACCTCAATAATGATGTTTATATTATGAAATCTTCACGCTTGACTTAGTACATGTTTTGGCCATAAGAGGTCTGATTTTGTTCAGCTTTTTACTTTTATAAGTCCGTATTGTGCATGAAAGCAAACTCTTTCTAGCAGCTCGCACAATTTGCATATCCTGTGCTTAACTGTGTTTCATATTCTTGCAAGTTGCAAGTATTTAGGTGTTTAATCCTTGTTAATGTTCATTTGAAACAGCTTGTCGAGACCCGAGGAGGAGAAAAAACTGATACTGACCATAACATGCAAACAATGTTTAACATCTTGAGGAAAATGAAACGTGTTCAACTTGAAAGTCTAATTTTGAACAGAACATCTTTTGCTCAGACAGTGGAAAACTTGTTTGCCCTGTCATTTTTAGTTAAAGAAGGTCGTGCAGCGATCACTTTGGATGAAACTGGTTCACACTATGTTTGTAAGACGTGTTTCCACCAGAGTCTTCTAAATATTACTTCCTATTATGTTCTTGTATTGTCTATGCCTTAATATATGGTATTTTACTTTTTCAGCACCTAGAAATGCTCCTGCTAATGATTCTCTGAGGTCAAAGGAAGTTTCTTACACTCATTTCATGTTCAGATTTGATTATGAAGATTGGAAGGTATGAATGCCAGTACTTACAAAGTTGGTATTCAGAGTGCATATTGTGACTTCAGCCCAATCCTTGAATGTTTTAGGATAACAGCAAAGTTATTGTTGAAAAAGAGTGAAAAATGTTTCTTTTCCTTGCAATTAGAAGGTTTATGCAACTGGTAGACTTAATACAAGGAAGGAAATAAAGAAATATATAGCACACAACAAACTCTATCAGTCTATTATATGCTGCTATTGTGTTAATTTAACCTACTTCATCTTAAGTTAAATTAACCGACTTCATCACATGTTTACATTGTTGGTGTTGTCAAGTTATGGTGTGGACAAACAATACTGTGGTTCATAATCCATTTCTTTGTCATTTGAAGGCCTATAGATTAAATTATGAGTCTTTCTGTAATTCTGTTTGTCAACATCATTTACAGTTAATGAAGGATGCGATGCCTGCTGGCAAGGAGCTAATGCCACATAGGACCCAATTTTGCACTGTGGTTGACTCTCAGGCAGGGATGCAAGTTGACAATTCCCAGCCTGCTTTGGCTGTAACACCTATTAGGAAGCTATCACGGAACCGAGGGCTGGTTGTGCAGGAGGAAGGTGTTGTTGAAGAATCTCCCGAGTGTGATGATGAAAATGCTTCTAGAGTAGCTGCAATACGAAGGTGTAAGCGTAAGCTTCATTGATAAATAGCGTATTAGGAACCTGATCAACTTATGGTGTACGTGATTATGTTTTGCTTAGTTTCTAATTGCCCGGACCCTATCAAACCAAGTTTTGTAAAGTATATAGGATGTAAATATTTCTAGTTGTACAATGCCTTTTTGTCTGTCATGTGATGGCTTACATCTATAAGGAATGACTGAATTGTTGTGCCGTGTCATTAATGTTTGATGGTGGAAACATTAAAGGTTTCTTTGGTTTTAATTTTCAGATTTTATTTTCACTTTAGTTTTTTTTTATAAAATTTTGAAAACTAGAAAATTAAAAATGAAAATCAAAACTAAACAAACCTTAAGATTATTTCTTTTTCTGGTGCTCAAAAAGTTCAAATTGTAGTTTGAACGAAGCAAAACTGAGTTTCAATTCAATTCAAAACGATTCATGAAAAAAGTGATTTTCCTTTTGTTTGGGAATTATGATTTTCAAATTATAAATCAAATAAACCTTAGGTCCCTAGGAAATAGAAATATCCTTAAAAATATATCGGTGTACACCAAACAAGGATCCAAGTATTTTAGATTACAGTTTTTGTGCTTCCTTTTATTTTCTACAGATTCAACATTACCCATTAATAATCTCCTGTTTTCTTTGCATTTGGCTCTACGTATCCAACTTATTGGAAGATTGCTTCATTGCTTTACACCAAAAATAGATTTCTTCATTGCTTTTGAACATTTATCTCTTCTATTGTCGAATGTGTAACTGCATAATTGCAGTAATTGCCTATCGGGTTTTGAATAAGGCTATGTTCGATTGAAAATCTCATGTTTTTTCTTTTTAATTTTTTTAATATTACAGTTACAATATTGAATGATTGGAGGTGAATGATTAAGTGGAGGCAAAGTCGCCTAGTTGATTTTTTGTTTTCTTTCCTTTTTTCAATTATAAGAATAATTGAATCTTTATTCCACGTTTGTCATATTTAAAGGAGTTTTGTCTTTTTAACATTCTAAATTTACTTTATCATCATTGGATATAATGGTGGTATTTAGTTATTTCATTTACTTATTATGTCTAACGGTAATAAAGTAGGTGTCTCAATGACCAACTATTTTTAGAGTGTAGAAATGACAAAACTCATTTAAAGTGAACACATTTGTTTTGCCAATTCTCAAAGTATGTCAAGACCAAGATCAAATGAATAATAATGGATTAAAAAGTAGCAAGATGGGGCACTTTTAAGGAGCTTAGCTAGTAGTATGTAGGAAAGGCAAGATAATGCAAGATCTGTGGATTTTGGGCTTGGTTTTATAGTGCTTGTTGAGGGGAAGTTTATGAGAAGTATAAGTTAACTTTTTGCTTGATAAATAGAAAAGTTGAAGTGTCTTTCTCCCTAAATGTTATCTAAAACTTGAAAAATTAATACCTTGCTCTATTTAATAATTATAAATATAAAATGTATCTTTTTTAATATCTATATTTATTATAATAATTTTAAATTCTAAAAGATATATTTACAAAACAGTGTTGTTGTGACTTCTTTTTGTATTACTGAGAGCAATTTTTTTATTATTTTATTAAATAATATTGCTAAGCAATTTTGAAGAGGTCAAATAGCTCTGAAGCTGTCTCAGAAAAGTCGGAACAATAGTAAACCACCCTTAGATTAACTAGGTTTGGAGGGCTTTGGAACTACACCAGCCACGTACTCTTTATCTTATAACAATTCGGACGGAGGTTGATTAACCAGAAGTCTAGACCTTAAAACAAGGCTAGGCCCTAGCAAACCGAAATAGTATGTATGTAAAATATACAACAGAGATGATGAGTTAGTGACAAATGAGAATATTCGAAGGCAACAAAACATTGGTGCCATAATTGGCTTATCCGTCTGCTTCATGAGTTGCTGTGTAAGGCACCGGTATGGCTTTCAAAGGCACAGCTTTTCTTAGCGTTATTCCCATGCCCTCTGTCATGTCCATCTCCTCTGGTTTAAGGCCATCTGGCAAAACCCAATCAAACTTGTGCAAGAGTGAGCCTAGCGCCAGGGGAAGCACACGAGACGCCAGTGGCATAGCCGGGCACATTCTCCGACCCGAGCCAAAGGGTATATACTCAAAGTGGTGGCCCTTGTAGTCCACCATGCTTGGCTCCAAGAACCTTTCTGGCCAGAACAGCAAGGGAGCATCCCACACTTTGGGGTCCCTCCCAATTGCCCAAACATTCACCAGTATCTGTGACTCCTTGGGAATATAGTAGCCTAGCATCTTGCAAGAGTCCAAGGCCATGTGAGGAACCAGAAAGGGGAGAGGCGGGTGAAGTCTCAGTGTTTCCTTGATGACTGCTTTCAGATAGGGAAGGTTCTCTATGTCCTTCTCTTCCACATTCCTATCTGCCCCTATTTTGCTCCTCAGCTCCATCTGCACCTTCTTCAGCGCTCTTGGGTTGTGCAGAAGCTCTGCCATCGCCCATTCCATTGTACTGGTTGTCGTGTCTGTCCCTGCTGTGAACATTTCCTGTAAGATTCCATTAATAATGTACACACACAGCTAAAGTGATTAAAAATAGAAACGCATAATACCACCAAATAAATATTAAAACTAAATTAAGCACATGTCCAGTCTTGATTTCAACTTTTTTAATGTAATGTAAAAATATGTATTGGTTGTTAATTAGTAATGCAAATTGACTTACGAAGACAACCACGTTAATAGTTCTTGAAGAGAAAGTGTAAGGCCCGCAGGCACCATCCCCACGAAACTCCAAGAGGACATCCAAGAAGTCTTTGCTGCTCCCGTTTCCACCACTGCAACGGTTTTCCATCCTTTCCTTGATGAAGAATCCGGCTATCTCAAAGGCTCGCTCTATGTGGTACTGTGTCTTCCTCCTAATGCCTTGAGGATCAAGCCACTTCAACATCGGCAAGAAATCCGCCACATTGGGCTTCCCGGCATACTCCATGACCTTAACTGCATGGTAATAGAACCTCGCCCCTCTCTCCATTTCGGGGTCCAGCAAGTCCTTCGAGAATATGAGGTTCCCAATAAGGTTGAAATTCATCAGGAAAAAGAACTTCCCGAGCTCAACACCGCACGTGCCGGATTCACCGTGTTCTTCTATCAAGTGCGCCATGCGCTCTATGCACTTTCCACGCACTTCGCGCATGGCGTCGAGGCGACTCGTGGCGAAGAACTCAGTGGTGCACAAGCGCCTCAGCATGCGCCAGTGTGCACCATGCTGAGATGTTATGAGGGACCCTTCGTTGCCATGAGGACCCTTCATGGCCTCGTAGATCTTCCTTCCGGCAAGAACGACGTCGTTGTTCCTGAACATGTCACGAGCCACGTCGCTGGAAGAGACCACCACTGTGCACATGGAGCCCAGCCAAAGGGTCATGATGGGGCCGTGTTTGCGAGCCAGCTTTGCGAAGGACTCATGAGGTGACCAGCCCAGTTGGAAGATGTTGCCGACCACCGGCCACCATCTGGGTCCCGGCGGAAGCTGCCCTAGCTCCTCAACTCTGCGGTGCCTCCGTTCTATCACCATTGCCCATCCCATCCACACCAAGATTGCTAGCACCAAACCCACTGCCTCGTAGTCCATTAATTATTTTTTTTAATTTTTCTTTTCTTTCTTTTTCTGATAAGAAAACAATGTTGTACTGTGGAATTCAATGCTTCAAAGTGTGCTTCTTATGTAGGTGCTCTGTAGTACTAGTCGCCAAATGTTTCCTTGTCAATCAATTGGAATGGAAATTTTTTTAACTGCTGTATATATTTAAGCTGAATGTCACTTCTTTGGTGGTACGTACATAGCTGCATATATGCCTGCATCCTGCATGTCATTTTGTTTGCTGAGAATCTGTCGGCATATGATTTGGGATCCACCCATTTACGTATGTGCTTCTTGGTTCTGACGTACGACTGTATATATAGTAGAAAAATAGTACTTTGTACATATATATATGGTGGATGCCTGTAACTAAGTATTGATTTTAGTTACATAAGAATTATGTAAAGATTAATTTGGTGAAAGAATCATATTTCTCGGATACTGATAATAATCTAATAACACATTCACGATAAAGGAAATTAAAATTCTCAATCATTTATACATATATAGATTCCAATTAGTGCAAATAAATATCTAAAACTCATGCAGAGACAACATTTTACTTAGAAACTATATAGTTTCAACACCTTTTGTGCATATCTTGCACGTGAGTCACGATGAATTGATCTCACTATAATGTTTATCTCTTCTGAAATTAGGTCGCATAAGGGTTCAAATGAGATATCCTAATTTATTATTGAGTGTGAATTAAAACTTTTAAATTTAATTTGGCAGGCTAGTCATGTTTGTTTCTGGGTGCTGTTTTTCTCTGGAAACAAGTAGCCTATATCAAACGTCTTCATCAATAATATGTATTCCCTTTTGTTGTGAATTTTTTGTTCAAAAATCCCAAGATCAATTACTAAACCAATAGTAATATTATGAATTATTGATTACGTACATATAAGACAAAGCAAAGGGTGCAGGGCAATTGGCTATAGCAACATTAATGTTCTATAGTTGGTGCAAGGTTTTTTGCTTGGGGACCATTCCAATGTTTAGGATAAGGGGACCGCAGAGATCATGGTTAGGGACCACATTAATGTTTAATATTGGTATATGTCAATTATATAACACAAACAAAGAAGGAATCACAGCGCAGCTCCATTCATCATTGATCAAGAATAACATAAAATATAATCGTAAATCACGCATCGTGCAGAACTATGGAAAGCAGCCAAAGACCGTAATGCATTGTTTATTTCAAGTTTTGAATTTGAACCAACGAACACATCAATTAGTTCAGGGATGCATGATTGTACTGCATAATACACCTGATGATGCATGATCCAGGAAGGTTCATGACCATCAAAACTGTATTACATATCACTCAGTGGTTTAGCCCATTTTGTCCTCTTTTTTTTGTTTTTTTGGGTGATAGGCCCTTTGTGTTTATTAGTTTATCAAAATAGGATGGTTTTGAATATAAGATGAGCATGACGCTCATAGAATTTCAGCAAGATCAGCCGCTCTTGTTGACCTAGCAGTCGATATTTAATTTAGGCGAATAAGGTCTATCCAATACAGTATTATCTGGATCAAGAGCAAAAATCTGGTGGTTCAGTAGTCAATTTTTGAAGAACAAAAATCTGGTTGTTCAGTAGTCAATTTTTGCAGATTTTATGCTACATATATAAAGGAGTGATTTTATATAAGAGAAAGACGAGTATATACCGTCAAATTTTGTATTAATGATCAGAATTAAAACATGAAGATAGTAGAATAAACATATATATGGTGTGACTCGTCATCAATTATACAATGAGTTTAATTTATATGCACTAAAAATTTTTTGTATTGTCATCCAATCAATTATCTCATTTGTATGATTTTTTAAGTAGTAAGTGTGAAATTAACCAGTTTTATTGATGTGCCAATATATGATTGGATGACAAAGTAAAAATATTTTATATAATCAATATATAGAAATTAAACTTTTATATACTAGATATAAATTTAATATTCTCTGGTATATAGATATAAATTTAATTTGATAGCAGCTAATGAATTTGTAACTTTATTGATATTTCATCGTGTCTCTGATCAGATGACCGTTTTTCTTTGATGAAATGGTTCCGATCTTTAACATGTGATGTGTTATATTGCTCGCCATGGCCAGAAGCAACAAGAAATAATGCCAAACAGTGGTAAGCATTTGCATTGAGTGAGGTGTCAAATGAGTCCTATTATGAATGGGACAATCCTTTATTCTTGTAAATTATGATTGGTCGAAGTTAAGATATTTGGAAAACATTTTAGATAAATGGTTGGTGCACAACACTACTTTGCAACGACTTTACATTTCTAAGGAGGCATATGAAGATAAAACAAATATAAAACCCAACAAAAAATAATGTTTGGTGTAAAATTAAATTACACAATAAATGCATACCACACATTTTTGTTGTGCAATTTAGTTGTGGTCCCTACTCATTTCATTCATTCATCAAATTCAATGGTGATAAGGCATGTGGTGTGTATTTATTATGCAATTTAGTTGTATACCTAACATTACTCCCAACAAATGAGTGATTTTTCAAGTTGAAGTCAAATGCACAATCCAAACTGGTTACAATCCAAATTAACAAGAAAAAACTTAAACTAAACCAAATATCAATGAACAAGAGAACCCAATTACACTAAAAAAGAAATACAAACATTAAGTGGTGGAGAACTGGGGGGAGGGGAGTTTACCTCCTCCGGCACGGTTGGCAGGTGAGAGGCAGAGGATTGGTGGGGGCGGCACGGCGGGTGGCGATCTTCCCGATTTGTTGTTTGCAGGCATAGAGGTGTTGAACTGGGCTCCCTGTATGAGGTTGCGTGCACCGGGCTCCTTGTATGAGGTTGCTGCGTGCTAGGGTCGTGCTGCTGGTGGCTAGCTAGGGTCTATACTGCGTGGCGGTCTTCTCGATCTCGTTGTTCACGTATGCGTAGGCGCTGTTCGGGCTCCCTGTGGGAGATCATTGGGCGGGGGTCATGGCACTTGCGACGGCTTCACAGCAAGGCAGGGCGAGAGAGAGAGAGAGAGAGAAAGAATAGTTAGGGGGACAAATGTTTTTATTTTTGTTAAGTATTTCCAACAAAAATTTAAATTACCAACAGAAATAATCCGCCGAAAACATAGGCATTGTGAGATGGTTCACACATTACCTGCGAATTTTGTTTCATATTATCGATGGAAATTCCGTCAGTAACAGTAATAAATTTATTTTTTATATTTTAAGTGAAAAGTTCTGCAAATAAAATTATTTTTTAAAATTTTATTTTAAAAATAAATTATCGACGGATTTTTTGTCAGTAACTATCATGCTCCATATGGCGCCATTTGTCGCAAACTTTTTCGAAGGATTATCAATGGACAAATCCGTCAATAATGGCGTTGAAAAAAAAAATTGATCTCATGTTTCTTGTTGTTCGTCACTAAAATCCGCCAATAACTCATTTCTTTTAGTGTTTTTACAGCGTAGGAATAAAACAAGGTGCTTGCTCCAATGATGTAGATAAAAACTATTTCATGATGATGTACTTAGGTCTTTCGAAGGAACAAAGCATATGTGTCCTTGATGGGTCCACTGGAGATGATATTTAATTTAGCATCATAAGACTTAATGATGAAATTAACAAAATAACAAAACATTCTTTCCTCCTCCAACCGCAGTTTTCTTCCACCGCCTTGCTGCCTCCCCCTTCCACGGCGACCGCCTCACTGCCGCCCCTCCGCCGGCCATCACTGTCACGTCAATGGCTGCGGCCACAACACACAGTAGTTACCCCAACTATCGTGGTACAAATGAACGACTTACAAGAAGTCTTCCCTTCGCTCTTTGCTCTCTCGGATCTAGCCACAATAGCACTCTCTGTCGCGGCCGTTTTATATCTTTGACAAAAACCATTCCCTATCATTACTCAGTGAGTCCAATTCTTCTATTGCTCCGTCCCTTCAACCCTCATCTAATTTTTAAAAAAATTTTCAAACAAGCCCAATAGAATCATTGTCTCAAAATTTAGTAAAAATGGTTTTTTTTTTTTTTTGTTTATGCTTCTTTTTAAAAGTGCAGATGATGAGAATGGTGGAGCCCCCATCTTCCTCCATTTGCAGACCCAAAGAATCCCAAAAATGGGAGTTGAAGCTTGTGGGAAGTTAAATATACTTCTGCTTAGTTCTATGGCTATGATTGTGGCCTTTTGCAAAAAGTTGCAGATTGTGGATGATTTTGGGGTGGCTATTTGTTCTTTGTTAACTATTGTTGGGGTGTGGTGGCGTGTAGGGATGTGGGAGGAGCAAAGGGGAGGGATCGAACCAATGGTGGTTCTTTTTTCAATACTTTCCGCCTTAACTTAAATGAAAATAGGAAAAAAATGAACATGGTAATTAAAGTTATTAAGCTATTCATTAAGGGCAAATGCCAATGGTCCATGCCTCCAAGTGTGACGGTCTTATTGAACCACATAATTATTTCACTGTGAACTACAAAATACTTACATCACCATAGCAAACACTTAAAAGCAAAGAAGGTGGTGGGTCATAAAATAAGAAATTAAAATAGGCATATCATCTTTTTTATTTTTATATCTATATTATATGAATGTTATACAGTTATATTATACATATATCATATGGTCTATTCTCCTTCACAATCACCCTCTCCCATTAATTCTTTCAAATTTTATCCATCAAACCAGGATGTACGTGCGTGTGAGATATCATACTCCAACACTGTTGTTTACAGCATCCAAGTTATACGTGTTAACTCAATATATATATATTAGCTAACAGCATAATACATGTATATAATTAGTGAATTTATTATATATACATGTGATTTTCAGCTATTTCCTTTCATATTAGTTTTATAGGTACTGAAGTGTTCAAAATCGATTCAAATTAAATTAAAATCAAAAAGCAATAAAAAAATTGAGAACCGATCAAAATTAAAATTAATCAATTTAAATTGGTTCTTAATATATGAAAACTGAACAAAAAGAATCAATTTTTGATTTTATTTCTAAAACCAAATCAATAGCATATTACATTAATAATTATAATTATTAATTAGATGTATTACTTATCAAAATTTTCTATCCATATCTAAATTTGTCTTATATTTTAACTTAACATTTAGGATTTTCAATTATACATTAATTCTTTTAATTTTATCAATATAAGTTTTATTTAAATATTTTATCATTTGTTTAACTTATTAGTTAATAGTATGACATGTTAGCATAAATTTTAAAAATTAACTTAGAACTTATAATTATATAGTTTTATAATAACGGTCACTCTAATTTAATATTGTTTATAATTACTTTTTCATATTTTATAAGTTTTATAGTAAAAGCCGAACCAATTCAAACTTATTTAAATGGGTTTGATTTAGTTTGATTCTTCAAAAATTATCAAACCGAGCCAAACCAAATTAAAACAAAATTTATTGATTAGTTCGGTTGCTATTTACCTCAAAATCAAATCAAACCGAAATGCGAACACTCCTACTAGTCACTTTGTAGCAAGGATTTTATATGAGGAATGGAAAAGGTAGATAGGAGAGCAAGGTGATTACTTGAGTAGTAATATTTTTGGTGAAAACAATGAGTAATTATGTTTGAGTTGCTTTGAATCAAATTCGTGTAGCAAAATTAAAGCTTCATGAAGAAATTAAAAATTTAGTCCCTAACATTATTCATTATTATTATTTAATGTTTTATTTTAATTCTGTTTACAAATTAGTCGCTGAATTTGCAAAACTGTTTTGATGCAGAAACTTACAAAACTTGAATTAACTCAATTATTATCTTCATTTTTTCCTTACGAACCCTTGTTTTCAAAAAGGACTTATCTAATACGAGTTTTATAAATTCAGAAGCTAACTTATGTACATAATTAAATTCAGGGGTTAGTGGAGAGTAATCTTAGAGACTAAGGTGCCATTTTATTCCAAAAAATTTAGAGCCAGTTTATTCCCAAAAATTTAAACTTCGTTAGAATTTTTACCTTTTTCTATGTAAAACCTAAGTAGACCTAAAAATACAAAGAAGGTACTTTGAAAGTTATTCGGGTTTTGGAAAGTAAAACGTCGATAAATTCGTTAAGTTTTACATGAAAAGCTTGCTTGTTTGCGTCAATAAATGCGAAAATATAAGTACAAAAATATAAAATCTGCTAATTAATACACATGAAAAATGGAATGAAAAGAGTAAGAAGAAGGAGACACAACGCCATTTCATACCCTTTATTCTAACCTTTTTTTTCCCCTCTAAATTAGGAATAGAAGGTAAGAAATTAAACAACTTCATAAAATAATTTTTTTTTCTTTGACCATATGAATTAGTACATTTGGTATGAGACTATGAGAGTAATACGGAAACAATAAATTTATGGTGTTTGTATTTTTATTTACTTTTATTAGGAATTTTAAAAACTGAAATAATAGCTGTCGTTAACTCTATCATTAATTGTAACCAAAAAGGAAAAAAAATACTACTCTTTGATTAATTTCTAAAGGGAGAAGACAAGGATAGCAAACGAAATTCATGGTTGGATCAGAAACTTTTTTCATTGGCCATGATCCCATAATTTCCACCCAACCTTTATTCTGTCTTTCCTTTTGTGTTTTTATCTTGCTTCTGATTGGACAATGACCTTTTCCATTGTATTTTACCAAAATTAATTCGACTCAAAAAGCATATCTGACTTCCAAAATATCGTGTAAGAATTTCGACCAAAAGAAATCAATTAAAATTTCTTTTCAAAAAGCAAATGTGTTTATATTTTAGAATAAGGTCAGTCATCGATAATCAAGTACTTGTTTACAATAATAAATAAACTCAACAGAACATAATAAAACAATTAAAAAAATTAATATGATAACATAAAAACTCAGCAGAATCAGCAATTCAGCATCAAGCAAGCAAACCCCTTTTTTTTGTTTCAATAGTGGACAGACGAGTTGTTTGGTATCACATGGTACTTGAATCTGCACCTTTGAAAATGTAATCTGATGGCTATAATTTATTGAAATTAAAACTTTCTCTAATATAAATAGTACCTTATAATAATTTATTTTATGTCTCAAGATTAAAAAAATATCCTTGTGAGTTTTCTCATTTTACCCCCTTCTCTCCCTCTGCTCCAGAAACTTCCAACCTTATCATTTCCTTCCCCTGTCAGGCCTGCGATGTCTACCCCTTTACAACTCAAACAAATTTCTCATAATTTTTTTTTTCGTTTCAATCCAGCCACCGATTAGAATATTAAACTAGTTTATATTATATGCGTTAGATGCTTTATCTTCAAAACACAAAAAATATGTAATAAAACATCAATATGCATGAGAAAAAACTGGATTTTCATGAACACGAATTCAGCAATGCCAAAACAAGATTGACCCAGGTAAAAATCCACAGAAGGCACAGGAACACGCGTATACCCTTTGATTGGGAAGAAGAGAGTGTTGGTTGGAATCAAATGATGCAGAGGAAAGGGCAATGGAAGCGAATGCCTTTGACATGAGGAAATGGGAGTAGCTGGTGACGGTGGAGCTGCCAGAGGCAGCGTGGCACGGACCTTTTCTAGCATTCTAGTGATGGAGTCGAAGAGGAACATGAAAGTTTGTGGGGCATAATCTCGCAGAAGCACTTTAGCTTCAATGGACCTTACAAATTCGGAAATTTGAATTGGAATGTTTGCAAGTCATTGCAGATTTGGCAGGTTGAGCTAATATAGGTTCGACACCGGTGTGACTGAGAGAGAGGAGAGTTGGAAGGAGAGAAAAAATAGAAGATGAAACTTAAGGGTAAAAATGAAATTTCATCATTTTATATATTTTTTTCCTTTTATTTTTATTATATTTTATATTGAAAATTGATCAAGGACCATATGGTCCAAACTCGTCCAAGACCATCGCAGAACTCGCCTAGTGGACGGGACAAGTAAACAAACCTTCTTTAAGGACACAGTTTTCCCATACCCAGCCTTCTTGAAGAACAAAAGCAAAAGTGGGCACCAAAACCCAAAACAGAAAAAATGGATGCGCCCATAAATAAGAACAAAAGCCAAAGTTTCCCTCCTCCCAATTGATACTTGAAACCAACCCAACAAGGGAGAGGCAGCCCAAATGAATGAGCGAGTGACCCAAGTTAGCCAGGCAGGCAGGCAGCCACTGTTCCAACTACAACCAACCAAACCAATTAAACTAACCGGCGCCCTTTCTATTTCCTTCCTACACGCAATCAATTAATTCATTGCCTTCGCTTTCTTCGCTCACTTCAAGTTTTGCCTTGCGTTTCTTGTCACTCTCACTCGCTAGTCACTACCAAAACCGATTGAATTACCAAGCAGTATTGTAAGTAATAGTATCACTCACTCACTCCCTCTCCTTTCCTTTCCTTTCCTCTCCCCTGAGTGCCGTGCACACTGCCCAGCCCAGCAAACATGTCCTCGTCGTCGAACAAGTACACGGTGGAATCGTTCATGGTGGATTCAAGTGATGGGGTCAAGCTCCGCACCAGGCTCTTCAAGCCGCCTGAAGGAGCAGGAGAAGGAGAAGGAGAAGGAGCGCCCGTTGCCACCAAAGACGACAGCTTGGCCATCGTCCTGGTGCACCCCTACTCCATCCTCGGTGGGTCCCAGGGCCTCCTCAAGGGAATTGCCTCCTCTCTGGCCCTCAACGGTTACAGAGCCGTCACCTTTGACATGAGGGGCGTCGGCAACTCCACCGGCAGGCCCTCTCTCACCGGCTTCTCCGAAGTCAAGGATGTCCTCGCCGTTTGCAAATGGGTCTCTGACCACCTCTCTCTTCACAGGATCTTGTTGATCGGTTCTTCCGCAGGTCGCTACCCTTTCCTTCCTCTTCCCCTCCCCTCTTGTTTTTATTTTATTTTTTTTGTTTTTTGCATGGATCAAGCTGTTTGTGGTTGCGTCTCTGACACTTGTTCTTGGGTAGGTAGGGGTGTGTGTGTGTCTCTCTCTCTCGGATCTGGAAAGGATGATACCCTAGATTGGGAGATGGATAGATAGTAATCTTCCATTCCATGTAAAGGAAAAGGATGATACCCCCCCCCCCCCCCTCTCTTCGTCTTCTACCTACCTAGCCTAGATCACAGTTCTTAGCAAGTAGGTATTGCATCAATGTTCAAGCCTGAAACTGAATGAAATTACATTTATTATTTGTGTGTGTTTTATTGCATTGCAGGTGCACCTATTGCAGGGTCTGCTGTTGATCAGATCGAACAAGTCATTGGCTATGTAAGCATAGGTTATCCATTCGGCATGACTGCCTCAATCCTCTTTGGACGACACCACAAAGCCATCCTTCAGTCCCACAAGCCTAAACTCTTCATTATGGGAACACAAGACGGGTTCACCAGTGTAAAGCAGCTCAAAAACAAGCTCAGCTCCGCAGCAGGGCGCGTCGAAATGCATCTGATCGATGGAGCAGGACACTTCCAAATGGAAGGGCCTGGTTTTGATGCTCAGATGGTTGATCTCATCATTAAATTTATCACATCTCTGTAAAAGACCAATACCTGCTCTGAATCTGATTGCTGCGTGCGAATTGTCGACTCTCTTCTATTGGGGATGGATTGGTTTGTGTGTTGTGTATATATAATCTGATTCTGACGTGCTTGTTTGACCTGCAGAGCAGATTAGACTAGACTGTTGCTTGGTTTGCTTTGTGTCCTGTATGCCACCTTCTTATGTTAATGAACGAAATCAGCTATTGACACCACAGAAGTAAGCAGAGAGAGAAAGAAAGAGAAAGGATTAAAAAAGCATAACAACCATCGATGCCTTTCAAGTTTAATTTACACATAACATATCTCTTGTTTGAGTACATGGGAGCAAATCCTACCCGCTACACTACTAAACAGACACAATAAGATAAGATACATGCAAATAATACAATAGAAACCTGAGCAAATTATGCAATGGTCAACGCCTACCAAGGTCATCTGTCACTGCCCACTTCATGTGGAGCATTGCCTTCTCTAACTCTTGGTAACTTATCACCATTTGAGCCGTGAAGCACTCTAACACCACCCAAATTATCATACTGTCGTTTCTTCCGGCCTATTTCCTGACCCGTTGGCTTCCCTTGGGAAAATGGAGGCTCTCCATCTGGTTTAAAGCAACAGAGCAGAGTTGAAGGAATAAAAGACTCAAAATCAATCAATTTGAACTATTCGGGCCAGTAAGGTTACCAGATAGACGATAAGAAATAGACAAGTATCATGATATTCAAGAGGGATTTACAAAGTTGTCGGATGGCAAAGAACAAAAGAAAAGAACACGCATACTTTGTTAACAGCCTTGTATTTCATCATCATATACTCAACTACTATAGGGGCGAAAGAGTTGAATAAAAAAACGAAATTGCCCCCATCCTGCTGCTGGCTTTCTTGCAATATCCGAAAATTAAATTAAGATACAACAGAATGTGGTGAAATACTGAAATTCCATCTAATTCTACATTTAAAATTTTCTAGCTACTTGGTTATTACCACTTTCACCGTCAGATGCATCCCCGAGCCTGGCAATTGCATTAACAAGGGCCTGTTCATGTTCCTGCATTTCAAAGGGAGAGGAGACCCATCATGATTGTAGGAGATAAAGATAAGTGAGGGGAATTCAGAGAAAATGGAAGATCCTCACTTTTAGCTTCTTCTTTGCCTTCTCCATCTCCATGGGATCTGGCTGACTGGCACTAAAAATCTTTTCAACCTGCTTTAGTTTCATTCCATTAGATTAGCTAATATTAGGTAGCCAAATATTTGTAGCTTACAGACAGGTAGCCAACTTCAACCGTACTAAAAATTTTAGAATTTTCTGTTGCATATGCTCATACCTCCTTGATAAGGGTATCTGTGGAGAGAATCTCAATATCACCTGTAGGCTTCTTCCTGCTCCCATTTTGAGATGAAGTAACATCTTTCTTGGGCTGAACCTTTGTCATTCCCCTGCCTCTTCCACCACCAGCACCAGCAACCGCACCGCCACGAGACATAGACTTCATCCCTCTACCTGGACCAGGCTTGCGACCACCTCTATGAGATATTCCAGGATCTTCGCCCTCCCAACGAATATCCTCAGGAGATATCTACCATATAAAACAGATAGTTAATAACTAGGACTCTCCCATTGAGTGAGTGATAGTTAGCGACACTAACATTAACTCTCACTGGTGAAATTGATAGAGCAAAATGAAAAGTGAAGAAACTTTAGCAGACAGATAGGGTAGGAAAACAATTTCCTAGGATAAGAAAAATTAATACATTTCTCGCACAGAAAACTCAAACTGTGATAAATAACTGACAGGCAAAATCAGAATAAGGGTCGGACCGTTGCAAGAAGTGACAGATTTTCAAATGGAAGTGTATTTTCTTGTAATGCAGCATTAAAACTAAAACTGCATTCACTGCCAGTAACCAATAAATACGAAGAACAAAAGGATCTGTAATGCTTTTAAATTAATGAGGTAAAGTAAGACAGATGGAAACACTAAAGGGGAGACCTACGAAAGTAGAAGGGTTTCTTTATATTATCAATCACTTGCAGTTGAAGAGGCTCTAGATTTAGAGTAGTTAAAATATTGTCTAGTATGCTAGCCAAATACTTTATGAAAGCTTCAGGAAGCCACAGCGGATAATGCATCACTATGTGTTGTTGACAATTGCAGCATCAAAGTCGAAAAATCAAGTGAAAGAAAAAAGTGTTACTGTGTATTTTGGAGTAAAGATGTAACCAGGTTTCCATTTTACAAAAGAATAACACCATATATGCTTCAAGTTTCACTTGTTTCAATTACAGTTGCAGCTGCTTAGAGAAGAAATCATCAACACAAATGTTGGTCAAAGCAAGCCAGGAGATTGACTGTATTCTTATCCCTTCAACCTCAAAAGTAAACTTTTTAGACAGAAAAAAAAAAAAAAATGTTGGGAGGACAAATCTGGAATAAGGACATATATGGTCAACATGGAAGAAGTTAGATATGAAACAAAAAATAAATAAATCTGGAATACATTTGTCAAATTTAAGGAGCCATTGTTGGGAGGAAAAAGATCCTATTAAAAGAACCGTTATGAAACTAGATGGTGTGGAATTACCATGGACCGAAGAATATAGCAAGAATTTTACCTCTTTCAGATTGACCCATTCCCATGCTTCTTTTGGTGAATTCATATCATAGACCAAAGCATGCAGTTCCTGCCAAATATTTAAATAGAAAGATTAGCAGAAGTCCATGTTTTACTAAGTTTTTTGTTGTATACAATAAACAAACCTTGGAAGGATTATAATCAGTAATAACAGCTTCATAGAAGTGGTTGTCATCAGGCCACCTTGTCCAAACTTTCTTTCCAATCAAAGGATCAAATGAGGCTGCTTCAGGAGGTTCCTTTGTTGCAAGTGCACCAGAAGAACCCCCCCGATTAGTGACCTGGCTTCTGCTAGTAAGACCTGTAGAAGGTAACTGTATGGACTTCATTGAGGATGCACCAATCAATCAATTCTTTTTATCATTTGACAACAGGAAACACTGACCCCAGAGGAACTAAAAATCAGCAATATGTTTTCTCAATACTCTAAATTATAAACACTTACTGATTTTGGCTTGTTAGTCTTTGCTCCTGATGGAGGTCCTTGCCTCATCGCAGATGATGATGGTTGCATAGATGGATGACCTACTGGTGATGGTGCACCCAAGGATAATGAAGCCACAGATTGTGTTGCTTTTCGTTTATTATGAGAAGCTGAAACAGTAGGGCTTGGTATGTGGTCACGAACTGGCTGAGCAGTATTTACCGTGCCCGGTTGGAGTCCACTTGCCTTTCTCCACTCCCTAACAGCACAATTGGTTACACCCCAGATTGGAATGCAGAACAAACCACGATTTGCTCAATGGCATACAGAAACTGTGCAGTCAAATATGACAAAACATAATATGACCTTATCCTGCGGATGATGTCATCAGCATTGACTCTGGACAGAAGTTCTCTGTGTTCTTCATCCGATACTCGTAGCTCCTTCCTAAGCTCTGTGATTAAACTTTCTTTTTCCTGAAGTGCATCGGCACAGTTGCACACAAGAAAAGCCATCATTATTCCTATCCAACATAACTCATAGAAAGCCTAACAAATGAATAAAGACATAGATACCCAAGTAATGGCATCAGATTGAGCTTTAAAAGCCCGCAGGACAGAGGTGTATGCTTCTTGCTCAATGTTGTGGATCTGGGTTTCCATGTCGTTCTGCACCCTAGGAAATGGACCAGAGCCTACAACTGCTGATCTTCCATTTCCAGCAGCTTGATCTGGTTGTTTAAATCTATTTTGATGGGAAAGAGGAAGATCATCATCTGTTCCTGTAGGTGTTTAAGACATTGGAAATTAATAGGCAAGCCACTTCTTTACTAGGATAGGTATATAGTAAAGTCAAGCAGGATGAAAATTCACCTATCATGTCAATTGCCATATCTGGAATGTTCACTCATATCATTCTTATGATGTTTAGTTTTAGCACAGAAACAAGTCATGACAACTGAGCAGAACACTATCAAGATTTGCAGCTTACATTGTGCACATGCTAAAAAAGAAAAGAAAAACACACAGCTACACAGAATCCTGCATTAGGACTCATTAGGATTAGTTAGGGTACCCCCCTCTGCTGCAAATGCCATATATATCTTAATTTATCAATCAGAGATGGTGCATGTCATGGATTTCTAATACATCGTGTTCTTTGCACTCTAATTTTACAGTAATTGTTCCCATGACAATATTTGCTTTTGGCCACAAGATGACAGGACGCAAAGACAAATCACAGCTAGTACATGCTTTTTGCCCTTTTATTTTCTGCCTCTTTCTTGATTTTATAATTTTTCTTTGAAAGAGTACAGAATGCTCATATACATAGAAGTAATAAGAAAAAAACCTATAAAGCATCAATAGTGTTCAATTCTAGGATTTAGGACACATCATATGTAAAACCAAACTTCAAATATCTGAACTCAAGACCACAATCAGTCTTTAAGATGAAATTCAGGCTTAGCAAAAAATGAGGAGTTGAAATGAAGTTATTCAACACAACTGGTCAGAACCAACCTGCATTGCACAATGTTGTAAGCCAA
>JAVHNL010000542.1:0-25000 GCA_031216105.1 Dalbergia cultrata
TTCCCTTGTATCTCTTACTTTTTGCATTGCATTCATAGCTGATATGGGATTTGTGATGTTTCTATATTTGTGTATTTCTATATTCATTCAAGGTTTCGGTGAAACAAACATCCCCTAGATCTCTTTATAAAAGCAGTTAAACTCTTGCATTGAAAATGATGGATTTCCTGCAGATGAGTCGCTTTGTTCATATATGTGAAAAATGAAACCATTAAGAAATTACAAACAGTATGCACACACAAATCACATCTTAAAGTTGACCCTTTTCCTGTCTATTTAGTACTCTCTTCCATGGTATATTGTTTTTTCAGTCTAGGCTTTTTTGGTCTGAATATTTGTTTTGGGTCAACAGGAATCTAGAGTTACGACTTGTTTCCTAGTTTTTGGGGTCTGGAGAGTTACGACTTGAGGTAGGAGCCTACAGATGGAGTCTCACTCTCACATGGGCTTACCTTGAAGCTTGGCGTAAGATTGGGCCTTTCATAGAAATTGGGCCGCTTGAATTTGGGTGTTAAAATGTCCATTTGGAGCGGAGATGCCTGTGTGGATCAAAAGTGTTCAGCAAAGACTGAATTTGTATTCAGGACCAAAAGAAAAAAAGATTATGTAGAAGTAAGGCTAGTGGGCTGCGGCAGAAATGAGAATAACATGTGGGCCTAACAAGGTATGGTTTTCAGCCTTCAGGCCTTTCAGCCGACGTTAAAGATAAAAACCATCATCAATCAAAGACCAAAAATGCAAAAAAAAAAAGAAAGAAGCGGAAGCAAAAAGCACAGAGAGAGAGAGAGAGAGAGAGAAAGCAAAAAGCAGAGAGAGAGAGAGAGAGAGAACATTCCAGTTCGGTATTTCTTGAGCAATCGTTTTTTATTTTCTTCTGAAAATTGAGCATAAGTAAGAGGTTGCTGAATTTAACCTGTGTGTGATTGAAGAGAAGGAAGTAAGTAGGAGAAGGAATTGAGTTGAGAAGAAATTGGAGGGGTGATTGGTGGGGAGGTGTTGATTGAGCAATTGATTAGATTAATGTCAGCCCTGAAACTGAGCGCAACTGCTTGTATCTACGTCCGTACAGCCACCAACACCACCGCCAAAACCAAACCCCTCCTCTTATCATGGACCCCCAACACAAGAAGAACCTGCCACCATCAGCCCGGGCGCAGGATAAAACCCTGCGCCCACGTGGCTTCCCACTCCAAAGTTAATAATATTCCTTTCTGTTTGGGCCGCAAAGGAGTGTCGTCTTTGTCCCCTAACAAATCTGGGTTTTTGGGATGCGGCTCTGCCTCGCCTTCACCTTCAAGGCATGGCCTGGTCACCCATGACACCTCCCAAAATGAGCCTCAGCCGCCGCCTGTATCCACAGACTCACAGCCAGAGCCTGAGCCTTCCAAATTGCTTACGTTGCCCACCATTTTAACTCTCGGCCGTGTCGCCGCTGTCCCTCTTCTTGTTGCTAGTATGTTTCCCTTCTTCCCCTCCCCCATTTCGCCCTCTGCAGCATACAATGGATTGGCATCTTGCATTTCATTCTTTAATTCTTTCTGACTGATATCTTTGTTCAGCTTTCTACATGGATGGTTGGCGGGGAACAGCTGCTACCACAAGTATTTTCATTGCTGCTGCAGTTACGGATTGGCTCGATGGCTATATTGCTCGCAAGGTACTCCAATTAAATATCCCACACTCTTTCTAACCACACGTTTTCTATGGTTTGGTTTCAAATGATTATTTTTTTCTTAAAAAAGAGAGAGAGAGAGAGAGAGAAACTTAATTGTTCAAGTTAGATTCACTCGTTATTCTATTTTTTGTTTTATAAATTGATTTGAAATGCAGATGAAGTTGAAATCTTCATTTGGTGCATTTTTGGATCCAGTCGCTGACAAGGTACTTGACCTTACCTTGTGGATATAAGTACAATGTGTCTCTCTGTGTGAAATATGTCGTGTCAGTGAGATCTGCCTTAGTTCTTTTGTGAATGTAATTTCTTTTGAATGCAGCTTATGGTTGCTGCCACATTGGTCTTATTGTGTAGTAGACCTTTGGATGTTGCTGTGTTTGGACAAGCGCCATGGCTTCTCACAGTACCTTCAATTGCTATTATTGGCAGAGAGGTAAATGTCTTGCATCTGCAATTGTGATCACCAGGCTTATGCATCTTAATTGTTTTGTACTCCATTATTTATTCTGTGATGTTTAGTTTGTAAGATGTGTTTCAGTGTTACAATTTGCTCTTATTATACCTAAACTACAATGAAGCTGAAGTTTTTTGTAACTACCATAGAGTAGGAGCTATTAATTCTGTCCAAATTTCCCATACTATAGAATAAACCTAAGTAAAGTTCAGTTTAAATGATCAGTTTTTCCTAAATATCATGCAAATCCAATGCTTTATATTAGATGTGCGTATTCTGATCTTATGTGTGTGAAGAGGGAATTCAGATTTGGGATGTACTGTGATTGAGACTTACCTATAGCTCTGGAGGATGGAAGCAGTAATGGTCTAATCATGCCCATCTTTTTTTGGTGGTGTGCAAAAAAGACTAGGAAATACTTTAGCACGTTGATGATGTATGTCATTGACCAAAAAACAGAAAAGCTTATTTGTTTATCTAGGTTTCAAATTAATCATATACCGCCAATTACTCATACTTTCTTCACCTGTCTTCTATTCTCATTCCAAAACATCATATCTTGTCTGATTTACTGGCGCTGCATTAGTATTGAAATCAGATGTCTTACAATTTACTCTTGTAACCTGCAAAATAGATAACCATGTCTGCAGTAAGGGAATGGGCTGCTTCCCAGGATAGTAAGCTTTTAGAGGTTTGTTTTACCCCTTCTTTAGTTGAACAACTGTCTGGTACTCATGTAATGTTCTGAGCTTCTGAATGAAACTTTAAATAATAGGCTGTTGCGGTAAATAACTTGGGGAAGTGGAAAACAGCTACACAGATGACAGCTTTAACCATCCTACTTGCTACCCGAGACTGGAGGTATTTGTTTCCTTTGCATTTTAAAGATGTTCTATTATCATTACATTCGTTATGAAAAGATTAGCCGTGAATTTGTTTGAAGTTGTATGTCATTGTAAATTAATTTTGCATGTTAAGCAATAATTTTGATCCCCCCCCAAAGTTTAAGTTCTATCTCTGCCATTTACTGCTTGGATTTTCTGCCATTTTCAGTCACGGAGGAGCTGCCATTGTAGTAGGCTCTGGTGTTGTTTTGCTTTATACTTCAGCAGGCCTTGCCGTATGGTCATTGGTTGTATATACGAGGAAAATATGGAGGGTGTTGCTGAGGTAGCGTTCTTGATGCTCTATGAACTCGCATACATCATCCAGTTCTTTTGTGGATCCGGTTCTCTCCAACATTTCTTGAATACTTTGGTTACTAATGTGATGTCACGGAAGGGGGCAGCATTTTTAGTGGCATATAAGTGTAACTTATATTTTTCTGCGCAATGATGACTCCACACAGCGCCATTTTTCTTGTTCCTGATAATTATCTGCGGAATCCTTGTATCATGTTATCTGTTAGGGGGATGGAAGAAAAAGAGCGGGCTAAGCCCAATAGCCTTGGTAAACGTTATTGCAGTGATTATGAATCTCCTAACCAAAATTTGGAGTCTTCTGAGAGTTTACGATTAGGGAAAATTCACGACAGGAATTTTTGTATGATCGTAGGCGACTACCAATTGTTTTTGTTCTTGTCATATTATTTCGCGATATTTAAATACAACAGTTGTATTTCAATATTTACACATGATTTGTGCTCGTGTGCATCCCTATTTAGCTGGTGCCCTTGCCATTATCGAATGTGTCGTGAATTTCATGCACCCCAATTTCATCTGAGTAGTCTAGTAAACATTCCGGTATCAGAATATAGTGCTGCAGATACCAGTTGATGATGAATTAACATTTGTATGGTACTGCCTCATTAACTCAATGATATAAATTAATATTTAAATAATGAGTAATGACTTCTTCACTTATCCGCATCATATAATCAGTATGTAGCATTTGCAAGATTGTCTACTGTTTGGCCATATTTATTAAAAAAACAACATAAGCAGTCTATCTAGTGATGGATGCAGGAGCATGATGCTGGACGATAGTGGATGTGGCACACTGATTCTCTAATCAATGTTGCCGCTCCTGATTAGTACTCTGACACCAAAGATTGGATTCATAGATTGGCCTATAGAGAAAAATGAATAAAAAGAAAACACAGCAATTTAGTGGCCTTGTGATTCAGACATCTTAGGAGTTCAGTAGAGTTGAGTCTTATGGTACCAGAAAGCGTCTCTTGTAACTTTCAACAAGCTCCTTGGGATCAGAGCGGGTTATTTTGTAGCCTTCAATCTTGTTCATTTCCTGTGGCAATAGCACAAATTTAATTCTTGAGTGAAGCTTAGGATGCGAGCTTATGCAGTGCTGAATCTATGACAAACACAAGTATATACAAAAGCTAAAATAAATTTAAATGGAGATCATGTTTGCATGCATGCTTCACCTCAATCCATGCCGCCAATTTCGGTCTGCCCAATGTAATATCATAATTTTTGACATCCATTAGAAATGCTTGGAATCTTTCAATGAAAGGAGCATATGCTATATCCACCTGAAGCGTACACAAAATATTTTGAGTAGTTCAAATCAGATTGAAGATGGAGAGGAGTACACTATGCACTGTAATTACTACAAATCAAGGTAAAAGCATACTCACGAGACTGAATTGGCCAAGGAAGAAAGGTCCATCATCATATTTGGAGAGAGCAGTTTCAATGTAATCAAATGCAGTACCTAAAGAAATATAACATGTTTACATATATCCAGCAAATTAATAATATCAATAAAGCAAGTATCATTTTACCAGCTTCTGCAACTTCTCCTTTAAATGAAGAAACAACGGTCTTGTAGAAGGTATCGGTGTAAGATAGCAACTCTTCGGCAAACTCCCTAGCACTAGCAGGACCCTGCTCATTAAACAGTAATCTTTCAGTGTAGAATTTGGACCTGAAAATAAATTTCAAAGGTGAAATATTTCTAACTTACACTAGGGAAAAGGGAAGGCCCTTCAAAGTGCCTATCGATGTATTTAATCAGATCAAGACTCTCCCCTCTGACTTCATTGTTGTGCTCCAAAGAAGGAACCTGGACTTCAATTGACATCAAAACATCACTATAATTAGAATGTGGTACACTTAATTTACACAGCACATATGTAAGACACTGATGGCTTGGTCTTGGCACAAGTAATGATTATTATATGACCTTGTTGGGAGGGTAGACTTTCTCCTTATACCAGGAAGGCCTGTCTTTTAAATCAATAGGAACCAATTGTATCTTGTCCTGCAATCCCTGCTTCCAACAAAGATGCTGTTATTACACAATACATTATGAAAACCACACACCAACATATGTAGTATGGTGACACTAAAACTATTCTAAATGTTTATTAAGCTCAGCCTGGCTAACCCACTGTGCCAAACAGCTACACAAACACACACACACACACACAGAGCAAGGAAAGCAAGAACCATTAAGAAAAGATCCAAGATAAGGCCAGGGTCTTTCTAACAACCTTACAGTTACGGGTGATCCAAACACGTTGTGCATACGGGCAGGTGTAGGAGATATACAACCTTCAGCCACATGCCATACATCAAAAAATAAATATAAATAAATAAACAAAGACAAAAAGAAAAAAGGTTTTCCATTATCAGATTCAACCATGGAATGGTAGTTATACGAGCAATGAAACAAACATCTTCAAAACAAAAATCCCAACTAACTAAATATTTCATATTTTCCCCCCAGAAACTAAGAAAGAAACCAACACTAACCTTGTAGTTCCATCAAACAAGGGAGGTGGGGAAGAAGTGGAAGTAAGGGGTGGTGGAAGAACTTCTTGCACCCTTCAAAACAGAGAGATACCAAAACAAGTTCAGAAAGTACAGCATAAAATTCAATGAGAAACACTCAGAATTCAACCAAACACAAACATACCCAGTTGCCATAGCACACAAATTTTGTCTTTTGGTGTTCAGTGGCCTAAGCTGAAGCTTATCAAGTGAATAATAATAGCCAAAAGGGAAATGAGTGGGTGAGAATTTGATTGCAAACTTCTGATTTTGAGAGGCAAAGGCAATGCAACGGAAACTGAAAGGAAGCTCTGGCCTTGCAGTAGTAGTAGTAAGTCCTCCTGATAATCGTGGCACGCGAGTGTGTAATGTTATAGCCATTCATCCAACTAACCACTGAAGGAAGCTCACTCAATTTCAGTTGTCATATCGACATGAACATGTGCTGCTATCTCAATCACATGTTGGGAGATCCTACGCTATCATTCATATTTAGTTTCATGAACTGGGTTGGCCCATTTTCAACCAGCCATGTTTTGTGGCCCGATGGTGAACGTTTGAGTTGGGCTTACTGGGGACTCTGGGAGAAAAACAATGTTTAAAAACTGAACGAAAGCACGACTAATATCCGACCTTAGCTCAGTTGGTAGAGCGGAGGACTGTAGTGGTTAATCCAACAGGTGATCCTTAGGTCGCTGGTTCGAATCCGGCAGGTCGGATTGTTGAATTTTTTATAGTTTCTATTATTCTTTTGCGGCATGTATAAGTTTGCCCGTCTCTACCACTTTTACTACAACTAATTCCATGAGCAATTGCAGTGAAAAACATAAAAGTAAATACCACAATGTCAAAATCAGTATTACATGGATGTTCATCCTCTTGAAGATATTGAAAAAGGAATGGTTATCTTATTCAAGTGATATTCTTGTTACATCTTAAACAATCCCGCACATTGACTGAGCAACCAAATTGTTGTCATTTTCAAGGTGATGGTTTTCAGTAGTATCGTACGTATTTGCTTTGCTTCTTTATATGTGTTTGTGTGAGTGTTGCAGGACATAATTTGTAAGCTATTACTACGCTTTGCTAGCAGGGAGCTAAGGTAATTTGAATGCTTCTACAACCCGTGGTAGAAATTTAGTTTTTGAGCTCTCATGACAAATCAAAGTTATTCCAATGTTCTAGTTGTTACAATGAGCTAATGGCAATGGTGATGTATGAAGTTTCTCAAAAAGCTTAGAACAGTTTCGCTTATATGTGTTTAGGCCCTTCTTCAAGTGATGACATCAATGGAATCGATAAAAAGGGAGGAACAGTACCAAACATGGAACACAAGAAAAGCTTAGTGGAAAAGAAAAAAAATGAATATATGAGAGAAGAAAATTCTTCCTTGAATCTATTATCCCCAGGGAAGGGAAAAATTTACATTTTGCATACAAATTAAAGAGATGGTGGCTTCAAGTGCAAAAAAAAATAAACACTCACGAACTAGGACCAATACCGATACCACTATCACCACCTCCTCTGACTGAAACCATGGGACCATGTGAAGAAGTTCCGCTGCTGATTAAATGGGAATCGAGAAACAAAACTATAACTGTGATGTCATCATGGAAATGTCTCCTCACCCCTCGATCAATCTTCTTCAAGTCTGAGTATCTCATTTCTCGTTTCTTTGCAGCTTCACAAAGTGCAGTGGTGATTAATTTCCTCGCTACTCCCTGTAGACACAGTATCATAAAGATGTGTTTAAATAGAGGTTTACAAAACACTGGAATCAAATCAACCATTTAAAATAACTACAAAGACCTTAATTGCAAGTTTTAGTCAGTGAGCACATTAGAGAGCTGACACAAATACAAAAGAAACTCAACTAAATTAGAATCCTACATTACGTGGACAGCTCTGAACAATGTCAACTGCTTTCTGATTGCTCAAGTGTTCCCATAACCCGTCTGATGCAAATATAAGAAATCGATCGCCATGACTGAGTTTACGTACTAGTACTGCTGGTTCAGCTTTGAGGATTGGCTGCTCAAAGGGTTCAGCGAGTCTAAATTTTGGCAACAGTGGTGCTTTGTTAAACTCTGCATTCTTTAGATAGGCATCACCAATGGATCTTGAAATCTACAAGATAAATAGACATTCTTTTAGCACTAATCTATAGTCTCATCATGCTGGCTAGGCCATTAAATTTCCTTAAACGGTTTCAAGGAAGCACATGCTTTCTAACCATTTGCAGCCCATTTGCAAAGGAAGCTTTAATAATTCAGAAATATGAATCGAGAGAGAGAGAAGTTCAAATCACATATGCAACTAAGGACATATGGATCACTATAAAGGAACATTACAATAGAATTAAGTAAAATTATGGAAAAAAAACATCAATAATTGTTGTCCAAAGACATGCAAAACATTGATGAAGTGGAAGAGGCTGCATGAATTCAGAAAGGAATGATAATGTTCAGAGGACGTTAACACATGCGTTGAATGTGTGCGTTTGCATGTGTATCTTGCAAGAAAAAAACAAAATGACTCGAGACAGCCTAATAAAGTCACCTGAATCAGACCCTTCACACGCCAGACCTGCTGCTTCATAACTACAATCTGCGGATCATCAGGATGTAAGGAGCGCAGCTCCTCTCTGACAGATTCGAAGCAGGCATTGTGCTCAGAGGATAACTGAACAGCTTTAGTCTCTTTTGTAGCCGAATCCATCCTACCTAACACTGCTCTAGAATCTCCTGCATTTGCAACATAGAGCAGCCCGCTACATATTATGCCTATCAAACAGCAAGATCCAACTGAGGCCAACTGTGGCCTGTGTAACCACTGCTTCCTTACTACAGAAAGAAATTCTTCTTCTGTTGCCAAGAATGCCTTATTGATAACATCGGCAGACATTCCCGAATTCTCTGAAGTAAATTCTACATTAAGAGTAGCCACAAGGTCAGTAAAACATATTGACAAGCTACAGAAGTCATTATGGATGAATACAACCCATGTTAACTGAAGTCTAAATTACTCTGAAACCTATCAATCCTTGAAGTTTGTTGACATTCTTATGCTATCGCCCACAATCTCAGACTTCCATTTGAGGGACAATGGCAAAAGATTTTCCCGTAAAGAATAGGCCTATTGGCTTTAAAAAGCAGGCGACTCCAGAACATCAAAGGTAAATGAATGAAAAGATCCAATTATCCATTTTCCATGGTCCTTACTAGAATACCAGTCCAACAACAATAAAAACCAAGCCTTATCCCACTAACGGTTCAGTTACAAGAATCAACAATGTTACTGGGCTCTATGAAAAGCAAAATTTCAACAAATCCATTTGGAATAAGGACTATTAGTGGGCATGGTTTCTATTTGATGGATGAAAAGAAAAGGACTAAACCCAAGCCACTAGGATTGGTCTTAGTGGTGGGGGTTTTGGATAGTATGCATGAGGTTCTAGGTTCAATCCTTTATTGTGGACATTGTAATTTCAAAAGTACCAAACAAAGGACTAAACCTTTTTATAGCTTAAAGAGCACAATTATACATTTATACCTACAAAGTTACAAGCATGCAGAATTATTAAGAAAATGCAGAGGATGAGAAGCTTAGTCAATCCAGTTAAGATACCAGCAAATACATGTCCATTATTAGAAGAGTAATCAACCTGCATAAAATAATAATTCTTCCCTTGAACTTATCAAAAGAAAACTCAATAGCGAACTGCCGTTGGTGCACTACCACGAAATTTGGAAGACTTATTTGCAAAAGAGTAATTTATGCTGCAGAGTGAAGACTGAAGAAGAACTTACTCTTGATATTTTTAAATAGGTGGTCATTTACAAACCGTGAAGCTTCTGGACCGCCATGCCCATCGTATATACCAACAAAAGTTCCATGAGGACTAGTTGCAAGTGAGTTTATGGCTCCTGATTCAAGTTGGCTTTGATCCTCCAACAAATTGTTTGCTTGAATAACTGCCATTGAGAATTCACCATTCACGTGTCTTCCGGAATCTTTATACCAAAGTAACCCATCACAACGACCATTTGCATCCCCATTCCTACTAGAATTTCTCCCAGCATCAGATGGTTTCCAACAAGGTGACACAATACGCCTAAATGTAGATGATACCATCCCTTACATAGTCTCAACCACACAACTGAGCAACAAATTATACATCAAATAAAAGTCAATGACAATATGAAAAGGCCTATGTTTCCTATCTACACCATCTAGTATCTACGTAACTGAACCCAAGTCACAAGCTCCAGAAGAAATCAAATGCCTAATAACGAATACTGACACCATAATATGTTAAAGTGCAAACCATCAAAGACGCTATTTCCAATGTCCAAAACCTGCGCAAGGATTTGAGGATCAGAATCAATACAGGGACCCCATCTTCAACTATCTCATCTATCATTTAAATCCACAATGTAGGTTTTTCATCAATCACTACGGAATTGAACAATAATCAAGTGGCATCAACATTTTCTGCTACGAACGGATCAAAGTTGAAACATTGGCAGCTGTTGAAATTGCACAAACAAAGACTCCAAGATCAATAGGCATGTGATTTATTTCTGAGATCCCAAGAACTCAATAATAGGACATTGCAAACCAATACATAACTTGGACAAATATTATTTTCATCGTACGTACCTGACCTCTTAGATAGATAGATAAATAGATAGATAGATGGGTATGTATGCCAAGGAAATTTAGTATTTTGCTAGCTCATGTCCTGATGCATTTAAAACATGAGCTACTAACAACCCGTTATCATTATCATCCCAGAGATGATTAAGGTTTGGACAGTTCTGATGAATAGGTGTCAGAAAGTTAATGCCTTGATTTGTGGTTGACAAACAAGGCTTTTGGTTAGGGAAATGGTGTGGTTTCTCTTCTCTCTTTCTCAATATCCTTCCTTATTTGTTGTAGCTTGTATTGTAACCATAAAAAGGGGAATTATACAAAAAAAAAAAAATGACTCAGTTTGAAATCCGCGGTGTTGGGGGGATTTCCTAAGGGCTTTTGGCTTTTGGGGTTGGTTGGCAGTTTTGGTTTTCTAAATTTTATTGCCTTGGTGGGTTTTTTGACTTTGACCTCCAACTAACCACCATTTTAGGCAACTTTTCCTCATCTTCCTCCCTTCTTAAAATAGTATGTAGAACAGAAAGTTGAAACCTCCTCTCCTCTCCAATTCACACAATGTAACAAACCCAGTTGACCAAATCTCACTCTCCTTGGCACGTTCTATTTTTTAAAGGAATACATATTAGCATATATTCAATAACACTCATAAACAAATTCTAAAATTGGTTCGTGTGTATAAGTAATGCATTTGTATATACAAGTTATCACATACGACCTGAAACAGTATCATGCTATTTGTATCCAGAAACATCTGTGATAAACGTTCAATATATGCTTGATTGTTAATGATATATGCATGCTGCGCTATCTAGAAACAATTTTGGACTAACAAATTACATGATTTGCTCATATCATGTCAGTCACACATAGCATACGTGATAGGTAATTATATGCCCCGGTAGAGCCAAACCAAAAACCTTAGAAGCTTCTAATCGAGTTCATAGGGATAAAAGTCTTTCCAAAACACGAGATTGCACTAAATGAAATTGCAAAAAAATACATAGTAATTGCAATAGAATTGTAATCCATCATCATCACTACACAGTATGCATGCTACAATTGCAATAAAATTCGAAATAATGGCAGCATTCATGAATCATGTGCCTGTGGACCGCCACCGAATTCCCTGGAATGTGCCATAATCTTCACAGGAAATATCTGAGAGCGCTGTAGCCACATGGGACAGGAGCAAACCCAATATTGGGGAAAACATACAACATATGATATGCCATTGTCAAACAAAACCAGCCGTCCAGGTAGTGGATAATAGTAGTTACAGCCTCCTCCTTCCTACTCTATCAAGCTATCAAGCCAGAATGTGGCCGCCACGATGAAATTCAAGGATATCACGGCAGCGCTATCTATGTGTTAAGCAAAAGTATGACCTATGTAGAACAAGCTCAGGCATTTAGCCTTTGTTTTTTCATACTCTTTCACTTGTGTTATGCCTTGCTAAGGTGCATGTATAACGCATTTTTGTCGCTGGGAATTTCTACGGCTCTCACTTGATGTAGTTTACTTCACTAATTCTTCTGCCAACTCACCGCGTTATTCAGACCCTGCTGGGGCTGGTAACACACATACATGGATATAAAAAGCACCGCATCCAGGTTGGCAAGACGGTTGTTACTCGTTACAACAAAAATCAGGCGCTTGATACTTTTGTATCGCAAACATTAGCTAAAGTCATAAACAAACACAAAGGATAAAATTTCTCACATATAAGACGAAGGATCAGCAAAATCTTCGAGGAAACAAAAGGGAAAAGAAAACTCAGAAAGTTCTTAATCACGTCCCAATCACATGATCCTTCACTCATCAAATCGCCAAAGCCAGATAATTCAGAATAGACTTAAACAGGCAATGTCTACTTAAATGCTGGGAAACATTTTCTGATTAAAATTTTAAAGTTGAGGTAGGATTCATTTCTAATGCTTAGGTTGCTCGTAGTTCTTGACAAAGAGTTTCGCATTCTAGGAATTCACGGCCTGGTTGCACTAAATCATTTTATTCTCTGCATTTTAATCTACATTTTTCACAAGAAGCTGAAAAGCATTGAGCACTCAACTAGGCACTTGATATTTTTGCAAACATGGGCTAAAATAATCAACACACCAAGATAAAATTCTCAAATACAAGCCAGAAGGGAAATTTGAGAGAGAGAAAAAGAAGGCTCATAGAAAGCACTTGATCACATCACAATTACATGATCTTACACAAAATTAGGCGAATTCAATCATCACTAGAAGCTAAAAAAAATCAGAATACACAGTAAAGTACAGAATCAGACGGCAGTTATAAAAGCAACGTCTGTGTCTACGCGTGATCAGCCCTGCCATCATCTTCACTGATCCCATCACCAGCATGTCTGCAGTAACAAACAATCAGAAAAGATTAGTGCTTTGATTTCCGTCAGAACCAATCGTTGAGATAGCAATAAAATCTAAAATAAAATCCAAAAATGTGTTGTGAGTAGTATCAAAAGAATAAAATCAGAAATGCATCAGAACCAACCTCCAAGAAGATGTTAGATTCCGAGCTTTTCTGTCCAAATGAAGATTTTCCAAAGCATTTGAAGCCTGAATTACACCCTCAGGAAGATCATCACCATCATATCGCCAATTGTACTCATCCTTCCTATAAGCAGATGTGGAGGATCCTCCTCTTCTATCTGCATGCCAGATTTTAACTAAGAAAATTTCAAGCACCCAAATAAAGTAAGGTAAAAGTCAATAACATGAAATACCCACCAGATGCCTGAGATGAAGGAACAGCCCTGCAACAAACAGGAATACCAAAGTAAAACATTTCTACTGAGAATGAAATCAAGACGAGGTAGGAACACCAAAAAATAAAAATAGCAATAATAGAGCATAATATTGGACCAACTTGTGGAAAAATAAGGTCAGTTACGCACCTTCCCAACGGTGGCAAGCCACCAGCAACAGATGATGAAGAAGGCCTTCGCATGTTCCGGGACTCTAAGTTTGGCAAAGGCTCGGATTCTGAAGTGGTGAATCTCCTGCCACTAGCCCGTGCTTGGGATAAATTCTGTAAAGCAAAATTCACCCTGCAATTGATCAAAAGTCGGCACAATTGCAAGCAACGGTTCTGATATCTACACAGCTATGCTTTTCACAAGTAAAATATAGCGATCTTCCAAAGTTTTGAAATTTATATTTTTTACAATGCACGTGACAAGTGACAAATTTCCCTAATATATCATCAATAGAAAGTAGCTACAAGCTTGCAAGCAACAGTTCTCATATCTATGCTTTACAAAAGCAAGAAGTAATAGTCTGTCAAAGGATTGAATTCACTCATTTTTCACATTGCACAATTTCTCAATGTATCAACCATAGGAAATAGCAACTGCACGCACAATAGTAAGCAAACATCTGATTTCTTATTTTTGTTTCAACAAAGTATCTTGCAGTCACATGGGTGCACATGCCACATGCATGCTACAATTCAATGGTTTTTCTACATCACCAAAAGATCAAGTCATTTAATACAGGCAGCCTTTATCCCATGCACTCTACAATTTCTAATTTCAAGGTCAGTTTTTAAAACTGTGAAAAATTCCAAGTGCATATTTGACCTATATAACATTATCTCCGCATCCTTAACTACAGTCAATGATTTTCCTCCCTGAGTCAGCAAATACAAAGTTTTGTAGGATCAAATTTCATCTCTATACTTCATAATTAAAATCATTAACTCAACCTACAGACGCTACAGCATTTTTTCATAGCTCCTCTTGTAATAGGATTCGAAGGGAGCCAAGCTAGAGTTATCGCAGTAAAGCAGCACAGAACATGAATGCCAGGAAATTAGTTCACAGGCTATGTCATAAATATAGCAAGTGCTTGCTAGCTTGGAAAGAAGTATAAAGTTTCAATTGGAAAAAAAAAAGGGCTTGTTTAGGCTCAATCAGGACAAAGCCAACTATGAGTGAGGCATAAGCAAGCTTTGATTCCAAGACTTTGGGATCCAAAATCCAAATTAGTACCAACACATTATCTATTCAGCTGAAAAGAAGGAAGACCAAGGATGAAAGAATGACATCATGAATGCAACTAATTGAAAAACCTCAAACTTCAAGAATCCTTCAAGGACATCCAAGAGCACAGGGCTATCTGCATTTCTGTTGAGATCGTATCCATTTTTGCTACTAAAATCTTTCAACTCAGCCTTCCAAAAATCTTTTTCCTGCAAGACAAAAAATACAGCCAATGAAAAAGGATCACAACGGGACTTGAACAAAAAGCCACAAGAAACAAGATCAGAAATACTAGAGCAAAAAAAGAACCAGTTGATTACCAAATTACATTCTGGAAGGTAAACCTTTAACGTGTGATTGAGTTGTGCCCAGTCTAGGTATTCACATACGAGTGCAGTAAGGAGTCTACCTGCACGGTGAGGTGAGTACCCAAAAATTTGAGGATGGAATGCGAGGCATTGCATAATATATTGTAAACGCATGTTTGGCAATTGAGTAAATTTGAGAAATAATAGCATTTTTTATTTTTCAGAACCTGTCTCACTAAGCTTAAGATTATAAGTTTTTTTTTAACCCAACCAAAAGAAACTAATCCAAACACACACTAATAGTGCAATAATCGTTGCAGGCAGCAGAAACCTATGTCTGTCGACTCAACCCCACATGTTAAGTTGTAAGTTGGCAGGGTTTCATGCGCAAAATAAGAAATGAGATGATAGATACAAAGGGTAAAGGAACAAATAATAATCTAGTAACAACTGAAATGAAGCTAATTATATTATATATTATGTTATATTTCCATTTTTATAAAAGGGTGAAAAGTATGAATGAGGTGAAGGAGAGAAGAGAAGAGAGTGAATGAGGAAACGTGCCAGCAGGAGTAGCGTGAAGCTGTTTAGCTCGATCGTTGCAGCTGCCTAGCAATGCAGGAGGCAAACCTTGTTCCTTCTCGATGACGCGATCCTCCTCTTCGATTGCCTCAAACACGCTCGCTCTCAGTTCAGCCTGTAACATTCACAATCACATATAACCAACCCTAACTAAATTGGATTTGGACGGATCTATCTATCTATCTATATCTATGTCCAGTTTCCAATTTAAATTAATCAATCTAGTGTGAATTGTTTCTGAATAATAGAATTGGGAAAGAAAGAAAAGAGGAAACCCTAAGAAGGAGAGAAATGGAAATACACGGATCCTGGCGAGGACGCCTTTCTTCTCAAGAGTGCGGGTGACCAGTGTCTTGAGGTCCATCATTTCTCTCGTGTAGTCATCCATCTCTCTCTCTCTCTCCACCAAATTCAATTAATTGCTTCTTCTGCAGCTCCTGCTTCGTCTTCTTCCTCTTCAGCCTTCTCTTCTCTCAACTAAAATGCAAATTAATTTTATTCTGTGAGCGCATGTGTGTATGTATGTATGGGATTGGGCGCCACGGACGGAAAAATGAATGAATTCATAGATAGACTAGACTGACTCCCAACTCAAACTTGGGCAATTAACTGTGGCCCATCCCACCAATCTGCTTTAATAGCCCACCTCTTTTCATTGGTTTGGACCTTTTTTTAAAAAAATATTTGTTAAGTCTCAAATTTCTTGCACAAAAAACAGTCCCAAATTTCATATTTACATTCAATCTTTGTTTAGTTTTTTCATATTTTCATTGTTATGTTAAAGTCAGTTTAACTCCTACATATCAACTTACAAGTTACTATAAAGTTCTCTAAAATAGTGTTTGATTTCTCTCACAGGACAATAGAAATAGAGACAATAGAGATAGAAATATAAAAAACACTGTCTTTATATAATGTTTATTAGTAAAGTACAAGATATAATAATTGTTTCATATATCTTGTTTAAAAGTATAAGGATAAGACAAAAAATACATGAAAAAGATATTATTTAACCATGTCCATCATTGAACTGTAGCCAGACCATCGCCGAATTGCCCATAATAGTGAGAACAAAGAGAAAAATATTAAATGTATAGATAAATATTGTAGGGAGAGAAAAATATTAAATTTTTATCTCCATATCATGTCTCCATTATCCCTTTATTTCAGAGATACTGAAAGTTTTTGTATTTTGTGTTCCGAAACAAAAAAAATTATACATTTTTTATGCGGAACCCCGTGGAGATAAAAACCCAAAAACCCCAACACACAATTGATGTGGATGATAGGATTGAAAACCAAATAAAATACTACAAGGAAATCACTCTACCTTGTAATCTTCTGTTCAGCTTCCTGATACAACAAGATAAGGGAATCACTCAACCTCACTTGCACACACAAAGTTTTTAAAAGAAACCAGAGAAATTTCATTCAAAATAAAACTGATCCTAAATGGCTGTCAAGTTTGGAGACTTATTTTCTAACCCTAACCCTACTAGACTAGGCTCAAATTACTACATTATCAGCTAGGCTTAACAAACATAAAAATAAAATAAAACAAGTCTTAAAAATATTTTAAAATAAAGAAACTAATAAAATAAAATAAATAAACCAGATTTTGCCCAACATGACGAGAACATATACTTGATGCAAATTAAGTCAATAATTCAAGTATTGAAATGTCCATTTTGTCCTCCTAAGCTCATATCATTCCCTCCTTCCTCAAAAATTCGTCCTCGAATCTTGTATGCATTTCCAGTTGTCTTTGTTAGCATCAAACATGGTTCAGGGTCAAATGTAACATCGTCAAATTTTTGTAACAAAGAAATAAAACAACTAGGCAAATTTGAGTTAAGTTTAGTGTTAAAGAGTAAAACTTCTCTAAACGGAAGCATAATCAAAGCTCTATTGCCTAACAAAACACTCTTCAAATCTCTCTCTCTTGCATAAAAACATAATTTGCTCTCCATTTTGCCACTCTTCTATTTTCTTTCATATTTTCCTTGATTTTCACTCACCAGTGGGCTTTTGTCGTTACTCTTTTCACTCATAGTCTGTTGTCTCTTTACTTTTTCTATGACCTCACTACCCATGTTTCCCAAAGTAGTTTGGTGAAACTTCACTTGATCAAGATAGACCTCCTTTGGTGATAATGATGCAAGAGTGATTTTGTGACCATTATGCTCAAATGAGTATCGATTCGAGAACCTATCATGTAGTACTTGTCGATCATATTGCCAAGGTCTCCCCAACAACATGTGACTAGCTTGCATAGGTACTACATCACACAACACCTCATTAACATATTTCCTAATAGAGAAAGCAACCTTCACTTGTCTATTGACCTTCAACTCACCACTATCATTCAACCATTATAACCTATAGGGATTAGGATGTTTAACATATTTCAGCCTCAATTTCTCCACCATGATAGTACTAGCAACATTAGTACAACTTCCTTCATCAATTATCAAATTGCACACATTGCCATCAACTAGACATCTAGTATTAAAGATATGTTCTTGTTGCTCTAGGCCATCCTCCTTCACATGCAAATTTAAAGCATGCCTAGTAACAAGAGATTCACTCTGCACAGCATACTCCACATCACCATCAGAATAATCCTCCAAAGGCGGCATACTATCATGATCAGAATAATCACCATGATCAGATTTAGACACAATGTCACCTTCCCTAATAACCAACATTCTCTTGTTTGGGCAATCAGCAGCATAATGACCTAAACCATGAGACCGAAAACATTTAATATCTCTATGTCTAGTAGTAGAAGAAGAGCAAAAGGAATGAAGAATACATTTCTTCTTTGTTGAATCCGGAACCATCTCTTTGGAATTTGAGCCATTGGCTTTTGTTTTCTCATTATCACGAGACCATCTTGAACCCCATTTTGAGATGGAATTCAAAAATGATTTTGATGCTCGCCATTTTTGTTGCTTCTCCGCCTTCATGGTCATGCTTACCAAATCTTCCATCTCCATATAATGATGCAATTCAACCACATCAGCTATCTCCCTATTAAGACCACTAAGAAACTTTGCCATAGTTATCTATGGATCCTCCTCTATATTGGCCTTGATCATAAGCATCTTCACTTCTTTATGGTAGTCTTCAACAGATTGTGAACCTTGAGTTAGCTTGTGCAACATGTGATGCACCTCCCTATAGTAATAAGAAGGCACAAACCGCTTCCTCATGACACACTTCATAGCATTTAAAGTCTCAATAGGAGGCCCTCCATTCCTTAGTCTGGACTTCAGTAACTCATCCTACCAAATTAGAGCATAATCAGAAAACTCTATTGCAGCCAAACGAACCTTCTTCCCCTCAAAATATTTGTGGCAATCAAAGATCATCTCTATCTTCCTTTCTCACTATAAATATGCTTCAACATCGTTCCTTCCCTTAAATGGTGGTATCTGCATCTTGATAGCATTCATGTTATTGTCCAGTTGCCCTTTATTCCCAAACTTCATATTTCCAACTGAATCATCATCATCAAACTCCTCAGAATGATCACAGTAGGAATCACTGTGACGATGTCGATGCCTTGTAAAAAACTTGCCACCACTCTTGGCCTTAGTTTGTGACACCTCATTCAATCGTGTATTTATATCATCCAATCTATTTTGTATTTGCTGAAGGGTCTTCTACGTAAGCTGTATGTTCAAAAATTGTATTATCCTCAGTGTCACTCTATGATGTGTTGCGAACCACTTGAACAACCTGTAAAGTGATAAAATAGACAACCTCACAAAGCACTCACTCATGTGTTTCACTCAAAGTGGACACTCGTGTTTGCACGTAATATGGCTTTTACCTTCTTTTGTACTCACCACTCTTGCCTTTTACAACTCTTGGACCCTTTGTAAATGTTGCACTTCAGAAACCAAATAAACTCAAACAAGATAAAGTCGCAAGTAATATTTAAATGACACAAGGAATAAATAAAGAAGTAGAAAAGAAAGAAAGAGATCAACTCAATAGAGAGGAAAAAAAAAAGACCTAAAGGGAGAAAAGAAAATAAAAAATTTGAAGGACCAAAAATTAAAAAAATAAAGGAAAAAGAAAATTCTGAAATATATATATATATATTCTCTCTGCTTCTTTGCTTTTTCTTTTTTTTTTTTGCTTTTTTTTTTCTAGCGCTACTGTTCTTTCTTTTTTTACTTTTTTTTTTTTTGTTCCTGGCACGTGGATGCTTTTGCGCTACTAATCTAAGCAAAAGAAAGATAAAGGATGGAATTGAAAGCTGCTGTGATTGGGAAACAGGTAAGGTTAATTTTTTTTTTGTTTTTTCGGAATGCATTAAAACAGGAGCGAAACAAAATAAAAGTAATTGGAAACCTAAAAAAACAAAAAATCAAACGCAGACAAGGGGAAAAAATGATGAAAAACAATGACAGAATTGGGAAAGGAGGAATTAAAATCGATAAATAGGAATTTATCTATCATCTGAAACTAATACCAAATGATGTGGAATCCCATGGATATACAAATCCAGAAATTTTAACACACAAATGATATGGATGATAAGATTGAAAATCAAATAAAATACTATAAGGGAATCACTTTAATCTTCTATTCAACTTCCTGATACAACAAGATAAGGGAATCACTCAACCTCAGTTGCACATACAAAGTTTTTAAAAGAAGCCAGAGAAATTTCATTCAAAATAAAATTGATCCCAAATGGTTGTCAAGTTTGGAAACTTATTTCCTAACCTTAACCCTACTAGACTGGGCTCAAAACTACACTATTAGCTGGGCTTAATAAACATAAAAATAAAATAAAATAAGTCTTAAAATTATTTTAAAATAAAGAAACTAATAAAATAAAATAAATAAACTAGATTTTGCCCAACATGACGGAAACATATACTTGATACAAATTAAGTCAATAATTTAAGTCTTGAAATGTCCATTTTACTCTTCTAAACTCGTATAATTTTGTCTCTATTTTCACAACAAAATAGTTTTATATATCTAGGATCTTTATATTTTTTGTGCCAGAACAGAAACTAAACCATACCTAAGTTTTTAAATAAAAGAAGGTTCTCTAAGCACTTCCTTTTTTTTATGATTGATCTATGTACCTATTAATCTAAGCTTAGGACGAATAACTTTCGGTAGTAATGGTATGAACACACATATTTACAAAGTATCATATGCGTTTTCTTTTCACCTGAAACGAAATCAAAGTATTAATCTCGGAACAACCCCATTGAAGTTTCGGACAAGAATAATAAAAGCACCAGTCATTCATCATATTCCTTATTCTTCCTTGCTTGTGACTCATTTCTTAGACACCTTGCTCCGTGTTTGATTTATCTTTCACTAAAAGTAATTTTAAAATAATTACTTTTAAAAGAATTAAGTTGAAAATAATTAATTTGGGTTTAGTTTTGATATTTAAGTAGTAAGCTGAAAATAATAGTCTGTCTTTGGAAGGAATAAAGTAAAACCACTGTTAAAAGTATAATTATCAAAAAATATTTCATTATAGTAAAATGAGAATGAAAAATAAGTTAGAATGATGGTATATCTATAAAATTAAGTTATCAATAAGGATAAATATATAAAAGTGAATTTCATTCTATTAAAATGAGAACAAAAAGTAAATCAAATCTTCTTCTATCAAAATTATTTTTCATCATCTGAAAAATAATTTTCATCTTACTAATTAAATATCTAAACATATTTAAAACTTCTCATTCTAACTAACAGTATTATTGAGCTTACCATTTTGCAAAACAAACAAACAAGCACTTACTCAGAGAACTCCTATGGAAGAGAGATAAGCAGAAGATACCCACCCCACCAGACACCACTGTTTTGCTTGCTATAAGAGAAGCACCAAAAACCCAAACAAAACAAGGTAAAAAAAACAAAACCCCTCCTTCGGCTCTTCCAATTCCACAGTTCTCCATTTCTTCCTGTCTGTCTCTCGAGTGAGAGTGAGAGTGAGAGAGAGTAAACACAGAACACAGCACGAAGAAGAGAATGGCGCCCATTGATCCCCACTCGTACACAGAGTCCACAGACCCAGCAACGAGCCACATCTCCCTGACGCTCTACTTCGACTTCCCGTCGTCGACCATCCACGCCTCCGCCCTCATCTCCCTCTCCACCCCGCACTCCGGCCCCTTCTCCCTCGACACCCGCGCCCTCACCATCCACTCCGTCCTCGACCCCAACAACTCCGACTCCCCCATCCCCTTCTCCCTCTCCCACCCCCCCGACCCCATCAAGGGCTCCCTCCTCACCCTCTCCCTCTCCCACCACTCCTCCTTCCTCATCACCTTCTCCACCGCCACCTCCTCCTCCGCCCTCCAGTGGCTCCTCCCTCCCCAGACCTTCAACAAGTCCCACCCTTTCGTCTACACCCAGTGCCAGGCCATCCACGCCCGTGCCGTCTTCCCCTGTCAAGACACCCCTGCCGTCAGGATCCGCTACTCCGCGCGCTTGAACATCCCTTCCCAGTTGTCAGCTGTCATGGCTGCCAGACACGTGGAGCGTCGTCCACCCAGAGACGACGACGCCGTGACGTTAGCATCATTGAAGGCGGGCTCTTCTGTGTCCTGGTGCGCAGAGGGGAGGGTGGTTGAGGAGTTCGTTATGGAGCAGCCTGTGCCTCCTTACCTCTTCGCTTTCGCTGTTGGTGAGCTTGGGAACAGGGAGGTGGGGCCGAGGACGAGGGTGTACGCTGAGGATGTCCGGGAAGAGTTGGATAAGGCTGCTAAGGAGTTTGAAGGGACAGAGGAGATGATAAGGGAAGGGGAGAGGCTGTTTGGGGAGTATGAGTGGGAGAGGTTCGATTTGTTGGTGCTGCCTCCTAGTTTCCCTTATGGGGGTATGGAGAATCCAAGGATGGTGTTCTTGACTCCCACTGTCATCAAAGGAGACGCTACTGGGGCTCAGGTTGTTGCTCATGAGCTTGCTCACAGTTGGACTGGCAACCTGATCACTAACAAGACCAACGAGCATTTCTGGTTGAATGAGGTATTATTATTATTATATAATGTGTTTGGTTGTTACTTATTACTGGGATTTGGAATCTGTTGTTTGGATCCATGGGGGAAGGTAACTTAATGGTTTTGTGCTGTTTTATGCCTTGGAGTGATGACTTATAGCTATGTTCTCAAAATTTATTTATTTATTTCTAGTAATTTGTTGAGTTCCTCTTTCTAGTATGATTAAAATCATGACAGCCTTGTAATATACAGTTCAAGTTTTTTTTTAACTTTTTTTTTTTTTTTTTTTATAATATCTCACTCTGTATGGTGGTTGAGATTGTTGGGTTGGTCTCTTCTATTGTTGAAATGCATCAAGTAACAAAATTTCTTAGCTTTCTTCCCAACCAAACAAAGATGTAACCTTTGTTGCCTTTTGCATTCTTCCTTTGATTTGTCTTCCGTTTTAGCAAGAAGCCTAACTTTGTCATCGTTATCTTTGGTTATTTCTCAAGTTATCAAGGAGCATAGTGTTCTCTTGCTTGGTATCGTATTTTTTGCTTCAGAAGACTGAATTGATCTGTTGTTTTCCGTGCAAAATTAAACCTGTAATGATGAAATTATTCTTGATTGTGGTTTTAGGGATTCACTACGTATGCAGAGCGGAGGATTGTGGAGGCTGTGCAAGGAGAGAAAAGTGCCACACTGAATATTGGAATTGGTTGGAGGGATTTGAATGAGGAAATAGAGAGGTTCAAGGACAACTTGGAGTTTACAAAGCTTAAAACTAATCAGGAAGGAATCGATCCAGATGATGTGTATTCTCGAGTTCCATATGAAAAAGGTTTCCAGTTCCTATTCCGCATTGAACGACAGGTGTGGAAATTTTCTTAATTAGTTCTAATATGTAATAGCTCACTTTGCATCATATTCCTGATACCTGGTGTTTTCAGGAGACTTTGGATTTACTCCTAGTTATGATTGTTCAACTATGTTCATACCATCTGTGTTTTTTCTGACTCTTGTTTTGGGTTGAAAAACATATGCATGTTTTTGTCATTTAGCAGTCGCATTTGAACTTAATTTATTCAGATTGGGTACTTCTTCATTAGTTGATTTTCTCATGTGATGCACAGATTGGGAGACCTGCTTTTGATGAGTTTCTAAAGAAATATATTGCTACATTCAAGTTCAAATCGATTGATACTGAAACATTCCTCGACTTCCTCAAAGCAAACATCCCTGGCATAGAGAACCAGATTGACCTAGTACTGTGGACAGAAGGCACTGGCATCCCTCCCGATGCTTATGAACCTGACTCCAGTGTATACAAAACAATTGTGTCACTGGCGAATGAGTTCATAAATGGGAGGATGCCAAGGGAGGATGAAGTTGCTGATTGGCAAGGTCAGGAGTGGGAGCTCTACTTGGAGAACTTGCCAAAATCCATTGAAGCTTCTCAGGTATACTGTTGTTTCAATTTCTTAGTGTTCTTTCTGTTTGTCCCCTTCTTTGCTAACTTGATTGAGATGAACTGCTAATTCTTGTATGGAATATGGTGTTTTAGTTTAAATTAATGGCTACATGATTGAAGGAACTAACCAATATAAGATTGTTGAACCTTATCAATCATTTATCACTAATTATCAGAAACTATGCCCTTCATTTCTAAGTGGATGGTACTTCAGTCGTAAATCTAGAGATTCGTTTCATGTCTAGTGATTTGTTGGTTTGTATCAGAAGGATAAAAGATTGTAGGAAGCAAATTGTTAATTTTATTTTCCGATTAAAATTTTAGTTGTTGTTTTGATACTCTTGTACATAGTTTTTCTCCAACTTAAAGTGTACCTTTGGTGGCAGAGAGAGATACAGTGAAACATCAATGCAGTGAGCATAGATTTTTGGGATAAAATTAAACTCAACTAATATTCAAGTTCGTTTTCCCACATGCTTATGAGATTAACTTGATGATCTAAGCAGCTTCATCCTTTTTTCTCTGATGGGGATATAGGCAGTTTATATACCAATATTAGCCACACATGAAATTGGTTGATTGATACTCCAGTATTATGCGCCTTATTCTACACATATTTCCTTCCACTGCTTGGTGCACTGCAAGCACTTCCCAGAAAAGGTTAAAAAACAATGGAAAAAATAACATAGTGCTCTGAAACAGTAGTATGAAAAATGTATAATTCTTTTCGCTCATGCAGATCAAAGCCTTGAATTCACGCTTCAAGCTATCCGAATCAAAAGATTATGAAGTAAGGGTGTCATTTCTGCAACGGGCTATTTCATGCGGATGCAAAGATTACTATGATGAAGTGGAGAAAACATTAAAAGAAGTTGGGAGGATGAAGTACCTTCGCCCACTTTACACTGCTCTTGTGAAGGGCAGCGGAAAGGACGAAGATAAAGTATTTGCCAAAAGACTTTTTTCGGAGGCTCGTGAGTGTTACCATCCAATTGCTCAAGGTGTTGTTGAGTCCATATTTGCCAAGTATCTCTAGAAGGGAAGAATGGATATTTATCTAAACGTTTTCCGTTTCAGTATTTGAACATCTGCAAGTTAATCTGCTTTCTGCTGTTTTGAGTGTGCTCTTTCTCTTTTTAGTAC
>JAVHNL010000543.1:0-50000 GCA_031216105.1 Dalbergia cultrata
GTATGAAATTTTTTATATTAATATTCAATTATATTGTATTGGTAGATCTGCAAAAACATTTGAGTTCCATCCCAATATTTTAAAAGTTCATGAAATTAAGTATTTTGAGTGGATGACTATATAATTTTTAAAATATAAGTATATAAAAAATGAAACTCAAGTGTTAATATGTAAATAAAATGGATTAAAAAATTATTAAATTGAAAATCTTCTCATCGTACATTTTTGTGAAAAAAAAAAAAACAGACGAGGAAGGGGAAGGTGGTGGGACAACTTCCCCAGTGTTTGTTTATATAAATGCAAAGCAGGCTTATATTCATTAACTAAAAGCAAGCCTATATTAAATGCAAATGAGCCGCAGCTACGGCACCTATGCAAATGGCGTGTTCTCTATTCCCCAACCCCGATTTAGCTTTAATGCTTTGTTCTTTTTTTTTTTTTGGTTGGGTAATGCTTTGTTCTTTAAATCTTGGCAAAATGTTAGTTGAATACTTAAAATTAGGTATCTAATTAGATGTGATAGTAATTTTCTTTTTTATCAATTCATTATATTCTATGATAATGAAATATATGATCTAATTAGATTTTTTTTTGATAAATCAAGGGTATCCACCGTTGAAAATAATGACTAATCCTTTTGAGGCATATAGCTCACATAAATGGGTTTTACCTCTGTCCATGAAACTTTCTCCATATACACTGTCAGGAATCGAAGCCATGACTAAATGTTTAAGTAGCTCAACTAACTATTGTATTAAGTCTTATGGTTTGATCTAATTAGATATTTACTTTGTCAATGGCGAAATAGCAATATATTAGATCTTAACCTTTGAGTTTGAGTAGACCGACGAGACGGACGACTCATGTAGGCCACTTTGTGGGGGCAATCCCATTATCTCATTTTACCTCGCATCAATTTTAGTTACTAGCAGCATAATTTGTGAATTTATTATATTCTACATGATGTACACGTATATGTAATATTTATTCATCATTTACAAAGAAAACATTTTTTTTATTTTATCTAGATAATTGTATCTATTGTTACCCGAAAAAAAGAAGAAGAGGATAATTGTATCTCAGATTTGGTCAAAGTTGTTAGAAATTAATCGGGACGACCACATCGAGTCATTGGTTCGACAGTTTCATTGAAAGTATAAAAATATGAAAAATTGAAAATGTCTTGAAGGGAAAAAAAAAATTTACTGGTGCTCTTTTTCATTTGAATTACTTGGTTTTCGATTAATTATATTTTATTATATTTAATGACTTATATTCCATTCTTGTATGATTGTTGAGTTAATTATAATACGACTCAAAGAACTATATGAATTTATTTTTAATGCATTATTAATGTAAAAATATTACACTAATATTTAATTGTGTTATTAACTCATCTTATCATCTTTTTATCCCCTTGAAATAGTAAAGCGGGTTAAATTTGTCAAACAAATCAGCCAAAATAAAACTTTCGACGTAAACGGCATCTTTATATATTTTTTTCCTTCTGCAAGTGCAACAATGCATTTTTAAAATTAGAAGTATTTATTTTCTTTCCCTTATCAACGATGACCTGGGTATCCATTTACCAAAAAGCAGATATTGGTGTTTCTTAAAATGTAAGGATCAAATTTATGGTAAATTATTCTGAAAAGAAAGAAAATAACGTGAGGCCAGCCTTTCTCACTACATAAATCAATTATTATTTTTTGGTACAAAATTAATTATTAATAATTTTATACTCTACTTTTTTTCAGTTATACAAAGCTCACTCCCAAAATCTGCACAAAACCAGAATCACCCTCTGGTAGCCTGCAAGAATCGTCAATCTAAGGAGGATAGGACTGTCATTTTATAAGTGGGTATAAAGTCGTTAGGGTTATATTTTTTATTTCCTCCTTCACAATCCACACGCACCTCGGAACCATTTTTTAATAACAGCGCCTTTATTCTTCTGAAAGCTTCCTCCTTAATGTCGTTTCATTTGCATGATGATGATGATTCTCCATTCTCTGTTACTGTTTGTAAGAACCTTTTACACATACAATAATAATAATATTATTTTTTATTCTCTCTCTCTCTGTGTTTATTATTATTATTATTACATTTAATATTATTATATATATTATTATGTATTATAAACAAAAACTGTTGTTTGACATCTCTGCTTCTCTGCCTCTGGATTTGGTTCGTGTCATATGCTTTTTATGTAAGCATGCATTATTTATTTACCCTCGTTCTTTTTCTGCTTAATTATTTTTTTTAATATCCGTAATGCCATGGAAACTGCACAAACAAATAAAAGTAATCAACAGTCTACACTTGTTTTCCTTATTGTGGCTGATAAGCGATAATCTTTGATTATATAAAAAATCTTCTTGTCTTCATTGGCCTCCATTACAGAGTGCAAGGACAAGATATCTGATTTGAATTTTCTTGGGAGCAAAAAGGTGATGTCTTTAGCATCATCCCCACAAAATCCATTTTTTACCCTGAAACAATGTCAGATTACAGAGAACGATGAATAAAAGCATTGACTTGCTTTTATGCATAATATATTATATCTTATTATATATTCGTATTTATGCAAAGATGGTTTTGGGGGTGACCCTATTGTATTCTTGAGATATATATATATATATATATATATATATATATATCATCTGTATAGTAGCAATGTCAGGGTTCAGTTTATAGGCTATGTAGGTCTGTGAACAGTGGCTGAGGTTAGGGGAGAGAGTAGAAAGGGACCTTGTGGGTGCGTCTTAATGACCATAGCCTAAAAGGGTCTCTCTCTTTCTCTTTCTTGGTTAACCTGTTTGTTTTCAAAGGCCTGGCCTGAGCCCTGAGCTTTGATGGGTTCTTGCTGTAACATCCTCGGTAATCTGGAGGAATTCATGGCTATGCAACAGCTTTTCTGTCCCAACATTACCTTTTCTTGGGCTTTGCATCATCTTCCTAATTGTCACTCCGAGTTATTTCACCACCCCAGCTGGGTCTTGTGTATCTCATCAGGGCCGTGGATTGTTTCAGTCCTGAATCTGCTTCTGCATGCTCATTTCATTGGTTTCTCTCTCCCCCCCTTTTTCCTATTATTTTATTGCTTTTTATTTTTTATTTTTTCATGGGACGATTTCTCTCTTCTTATCCAGTGAACTTGTCTGCTTCTCTTCGATTTTTGTCTCTTTTCATTTTTATGTTGTCTGCATGTAGGTTGGTCGTTTCATTTCTTTTAACTTTTCTTTTTGTTTTTGCTTTTTCTCATATCCGCTAATGCTGGCTGGTTTTCTACTTGTTACATCTGATGCTTTTCTTCATCCTTCCGTATTGCGGTGTCAATTCTCCCCCTAAGCCCCTCGTTTTTTGTTTTTACTGCCGCCACTATGTACTAAATACCAAGGTCGTTGTCTTGTTGATGGTGGGGCAGGAAAATACTGGAAGCTGAAATTACCAACTTGTTTATGGCATCAGCATCTTGTGTCAGTAAGAGCCCGTTACCCATAAAAGAGGCATCAGCAGCAGCTTCAAGCTATTGTGTATACCCTCCCCCTCTTGCAAGATATGAGGATGTTGCAAACGACCCCTCGCTCTTCATGTCTACCTTGGAGAAGCTTCATGCTTCTTTGGGTACCAAGTTCATGTAAGCTCTCTGAATATCATTTTTGCCATTAGCTATACATGTTCTGTTTTACTTGTTCTATGAACTTTTAAGAGTGGATGTGGAGTTTTCTATTGTGAAGATATGGAAATTACAAGCTTGTCATGCCAAATTTCTTGGTATCTATTTTGAGAATTAAATATACTGATTTTCTACCTACTCATGTTCATGGTGGTGGGCATTGTGATGTTAAGTGGATCTATATGGTTTTCTAGTTGGTGTAGAACAATCTATGCGGTCAACTGATCGTGGTTCAGCAGTGTAGCTTCAGCTTCTAGCTTTGTATAGTTTTTGAAATGTTGTACATTACTAATGCCTTTAATTGCATAGCTTTGTAAACGAAAAATCATGCTTTTTGTTTCTCACCTTTTGAGTTCCTTTTATGGCATCCGAAATTATGTCTCAGGATTCCCATTATTGGGGGAAGAGAATTGGATTTGCATCGCCTCTTTGTTGAAGTAACTTCTCGTGGAGGTATTGAGAAGGTAAGATGTGATTATTTATAGTTAGTTATGCTGTTTTCCCCTTACTGTTTTCTTTTCAAATCCCTGTATATTCTGTTTTCTGTTGAACCTATGCTGCTTTTTAAGTTTTGTATGTTGTCCAAATTTTAGGCATGATAATAAATAACTAAATGATGAATATCTTGATTGTAAAAGTTTTATGGATTATCTCTGAGTTCAAATATTCCAAGTTTGGTGTTCAAAATATGCAATCAATATCCATAATGGAATTAAGATGTTCTGTTTGTGCTGGCCTGCATTTTCCTGTCCTACAATTGTTGTGGCATATGAGGTGTTTTTTTTTTTTGACAAACTAATGTGTCTCGCTAGATTTCTGCTGTAAATTCATTGTACTGTATGGGTGTCAACAATGTTTTTCCTGCTTTCAAGATGTCCTTGGTTATATCTTAGTTCAATTTATCTTGTGATTATGAATTTTCCTTGGAAGGTTTGTTCATCATTAAGATGATAAAATGTAAGTAGAGTGTTCTTGGGATCCTTTGCCCCTCCATACTTCTAGTCCAAATATGGTTGCATGTCTTTTGTAAAATTGTAATTGATTTCAATATCTTGCCTTGAATGGAAAGATGCTTGCAATTTCTGATACCTTGGCCAGTAAACTGAAGATTTTCACTGTTCCCGTGAATCATAATTTCTTGTTTTGTTTGGTTGTAGTGCTAGTAGGTAGTTATATTATCTGGTCAATGTGTCTTGCAGATAATTAAAGAGAGGAAATGGAAAGATGTTACCGCAGTTTTCAATTTTCCATCAACAGCTACAAATGCTTCTTTTGTTCTGCGGAAGTACTATGCTTCATTGCTTTTTCATTATGAACAACTCTACTATTTTAAAGCACCTGGATGGACCCCTACTGCTTCCAGTATGTTCGTTTAAACCACAATGCTTGTTTGAACTGATGTCCAGGACCCCTTTTTAATGTATAAAATGACAATTTCTCTTTGATAGGTGCTCTGCAGAGTCAGTCAACCATTCCAGTTCCATCTCAAAAGACACAGTTTTTGCAATCTTCGTCAGGGTTTCAATCAACTGTCTTTCAACAGCCAAGTGTTAATGCTGCTGAATTGCCCCAAGGTCTCTGCCTTTTTCCAGTGCATAATAAGATAGTTGCTAACCACAAAGAAAATGGAAGAAAGGAGTTACTATGGCCATGACTCATGATAATCCTAATTTTTTTTTTTTAATCTCAGCTTCTAATGAACATTAAATCAAAGGTATCTTAAATCGCGTTAATTATATTTGGTAGATACCTGAACCATCCATTCTTATTTGTAGGGAATTTACTCATATTTTGTTCATGATGATTGGAAATTATTTCACCCGTTTGTAATCTGAAGGGCATGGTTCTTTAATTTGTTTTATATCATACATAATGAGCTTGTATTTGACTGATGGGGCATATATTGCTCTTTGCATAATATGGTTTTGTAATGTTTGTGACATTATTGATTATTTGATAACAAATACTGTTTATTCTGTTCTAGTCTCAGCCATGACAGTATCTTCAGCAGGGTCCCCAGTCATTGGGGTCATTGATGGGAAGTTTGAAAGTGGGTATCTAGTTACTGTGACAGTAGGTTCAGAGAAACTTAAGGGTGTGCTTTATCAGGCTCCACAAAACCCCAATTTGCCAGCATCCCATCACAGTGTTTTGGTCAATAACAATAATGCCTCTGCTCCGTTGGGTGTCCATCGTCGCCGGCGCAGAAAGAAGTCAGAAATTAAACGGAGAGATCCTGCCCATCCTAAACCCAATAGAAGTGGGTACAATTTCTTCTTTGCAGAGCAGCATGCAAGGCTAAAACCACTTAACCAGGGGAAGGACAGGGAGATTAGTAGGACCATTGGTGAACTCTGGAACAAGTTAAACGAATCGGAAAAAGCAGTAAGAAATTTGTTTAAGGATGAGGATCTTCTCATATTTGTTACTAACATGAGTCATGTTATGAGAAAGACACAAACGAAATTGGTACATTAATATAAATAACATTGGATCTTAGAATATCCATATTTGTATCTCTCTCTTGCATAACTTGACACTCTCATGTTAGCAAGAAACATGAGAGAATTTTGATCGTTTGTTTAATGCTATTGTCTTCCATGAACTGGCTTTTATATGGTCCACAAGCTCACATAAGCATCTTGCATTTCTTGTATAATAGGTTATTTATGTAACATGCTAAGTTTCATTGAACTTTTAGGTTTATCAAGAGAAGGCTGTGAAGGATAAAGAGAGATACCGAGCAGAAATGGAGGACTATCGCGTGAAACTGAGGATGGGCCAAGTTATCAGTGATGCTGTGCCTCTGCAACAACGGCTTCCTGAGCCAGATACAGACATGTTGGATGCTGACATGAAATTGGACGAAGGGGAGGCCGAGTCTCTTCAAACTCCAGAGGAGAGCAGTTCTGGTGAAAGTGACTATGAAGACGAGAAGGCTACTGAGAAAGATTTCGATATGCATGCATCGCCGGTTACCGAAGTAAATGCTGATTCTAGCTGTTTGGGTCCAGAGAGGTCATCTCAGGGGGGTTTGTGAGCTGCATCTTCTTATGGACATGGGAGATCAGCAGGTTCAGGACATGCTGGAGAGTTCTGAGTACAGTGGCACTAATTTAGAGCAGAGAAAATAGATTTTATTATGAACAATTTTAGTATGAAGTTTTGAGTTAACATTGAGTTGTAGTGCTTAGCTACTTGTTCACAATCACAGTGCTCAACTGTGGGTTTTTGTCATTTCAAGATTAATTTCAGATGCTGGTTTCATGATCTTGTGCATTTTTGGCATGCTGACATAGATTATGGTATATCGTTAGGCCTTCAGTTAGGAGCACTGGGGACTGGAGATTCTGGATTATTACTTATTCGCTTGACCAGTGAATAAAATACTGCTAATCAAATTTAAAATTATCGTTATTGTCCTCTTTGGTCCACTTACTCTACATGACGTGTGCATGTGGTCTAGAGGATCAAATAGAAATGTTCGAAAATTCTATTTATTTAGTTTTACTTTGATTGGATTTTAGCGATATGTTTGTTTGAAGGCTCTCTCAAATATCTTTACTTATTTTATAAGAGTGTTTTGTCCAAAATATATTTATACATTGCAATGATACCAGTAATTAAATAGAATTTCATGAATCAAAAGAAAAAATTGAATGTTTATAACATGAAGTGACAGGGAATATTTGTCCAAGAATTTCTGGTCGATTTTGTTCATAGAGCCATCTCTCTTATACTACATATATATATATATACATACATATATATATATATATATATATATATCTGTGTGTGTGTGTGTGTGTGTGTGTGTGTGTTTGCGTGTACACTTTGTGTCAAGATTAGAAGGAGTTATTATTATTATTATATTTTGTCATATAAGGAGTTAATGGAAGAATACATAATTTTAATAGTATGGGCTATTCTGCTTTGGTCTACAGAATATGGGCTAGACGCAGCCTCCCAACTCATGGGTATTGGGCCGGGGCCAACCCTGCCAACTTGAAACATTAATAAATGGTCCGACCGCAGACTAGAAAATAAAAAAATAAACAGTCATTTATTATTAATTGAAATTTTGAAATGAATAATATAGAAGATTGAAAAATGTATTATTTTCATGGATTAGGGATTGAGATTTGAGAGGATGTACGTGGAGGACATTTCATCCATTGATCCGATTCTGTGTGTTTCTTCCTTTCTTATTATATTACATTAAGCACACAAACACACACGCACTCGCACTCACACTCACACATGCTGTCACTCTAAATCGCAACGCAGGTGAGTGAGTGAGTGAGTGACATCGAAATTAATCAATCAATTTAATTGGAGAGGAGAGGAAGAGGGTTATGGCATGTTCTTCGTCTTGTAGTCTCTCTGCAATTCCTCCTCGATGCCTTACTTCAACTCCAAACCGACGTGAGTTTTCCATGCTTCTCTGCTATGCTATGCTATGCTTTACGTATACTTACTTGAATTGTATTTTGATGAGTTCAATTTAAGCAAGGCTGCCACTGCCAGTTCCATCCTTGCTTGATTGTTTTTGTTAATTTGTTTATGTGGGGGAAGGAAGGAATTATTCTCATTTTCTTGTATAATTTTATTTCTCTTCTCTTGTTATTTATCTTATCTATCTGTCTATGTATGTGTCGGGAGCAGGAACGGGAAAGGTGGTGGTGCGCGTTGTTAATTCAAGTGAGCACGATGACACCTCTGCCTCTGCTTCCTCAGATCCATCAAAGGTCACACTCAACACATCCATAACATCATGCTGTATTAATTTATTGCTGATATTTCATCCATCCATTCTACTAATTGTGTTGCTGAATGGTGCATTAATTGATAATGCTGATGGGATGGATGCAGCTGGAACTGCCAGTAACAGTTTCGAGGCGGCATTGTCTCACGTGTCTGTGTTCAACTCCAGCTCTCATAATCTCATCAAACGCAACCGCTGCTAATGCCAATGGCAATAGTATGGAAAGAGCTGTGTGCAGAAATTGCGGGGGAAGTGGTGCCATCATATGTGTGTACTTCTCAAATTTAACTGCTTTTTTTGCTTCTCTATTCTAAATCAATTGCGTTATCTCAATATGGTTTCTATTTGCAGCACTTCTCCATTTTAAAAAACTAGCTCAATTATTTGTTCACTTGCACATTACTCTTCTGAGAAGAGAAGGCCAAAGAAAGACATCTTTCATTACTGACTCCCATAACCATACGCAAATCAAAATACCCTATTGTTTCCATCTTAATCCTAATTAAACCCAGTTGCTAACTACAATGTTATTGTTTGTGGGATAATTGAAGATTGTTTCCATCTCATTCCTGACTCCATGTGTGTTAACCTTTATCAATGTGGATTGGAAGTGAGAATATAATTATTAAATAGCTCCTGTTGCTTGCATAGTTTGATTCATCTTATGTTTACTTTTCATTTAGGTGATATGTGTGGTGGTACAGGAAAATGGAAAGCTCTCAACAGGAAGCGAGCAAAAGATGTTTATGAGTTCACGGAATGTCCAAATTGTTATGGTATCAAGTCCAGTTTCTAATTGACTCCTCCATTTTTTATTAGCTATATAGGTGTTTTAGAATAAAATATAAGTGTACACACATCAATGCAATCATACGCTTAAGTAATTTCTAGCACAAAATAAAACTCACACCTACTTCACCACTGACCCGAGTAAATAAAAGATTGATCTTTGATGTGATGTGAGGGGACATTAGAGGGAAAAGGCGGAAGCTTCTTTCACTAAGAAGCATTGCCCCCACTATAAATGTAACTGGAAGCAGAGAGAAGAGGAGGACCCCTCCTTTCAGCCTGAGGATCGCTTTCATTCTTCCTCATCAACCTCTTTCTTGCAAACTTAGAGAAATCTCATGCCTCATAGCATAATATGGAACCCCACCCCCAAAACAATAGGCCAATGATTTCTGAAGACAGCCTTTGATGACATGGCTTTCAATCCGAACTTATGCACCATAATAATTTACTGAACTTATATTTGTGCCTCTATTTGGTCTTTTGCACACCTGTTTGTTTGTTTCAAATGTATTCGATTGTTGGAATTTATCCAAATTCTTAATCGAAGATTGCCATTGATAGTTTTCGGTTTTAAAATTATTTGGAAACGATTTGAAAATTTATTAGGATTTTATTTAGAATTGGAAATTATTAATTATTATGATTGAGGTCAAATTTAATGAATGTGTAGACTATTATAAATATTATTTTTGAGAATTATTTAGATATGTGAGGAAAATATAATTGAGAGATTGAAAATGGAGAGTGGAGAGAAAGAGGGTAATGATGAGGATGACACAGATGATGAGGAGAAAATTGATGAGACTAATGTGATGGAGGGTTTGTAGCTTTTGCCAGAAAAGTTGCTTTGATGGAAGGTTTGTAGCTTTCACCAGGAAAGTTGTCTTGATAGAGGATTTGCAGCTTTTTCCAGAAAAGTTGCATTGATGATGTTATGTTCCATTAGCAGCAGCGGTGCAAGTAAGGATAACTTGTGTTGAAAGTCTTCCTAACAATGTGGTGTTAGGCGGCGTGTTTCGTGAATAGCGATAGATTTGTTTGAGATTTATTGAGATTGGTGATTGTATTCCTCATTAAATTAGTGGATTGATTTATGAGATCGTGGATGTAGGCAGTTTAGGCCGAACCACGTTAATTTTATTGTATTCCTTTGCTTTGTTGATTTGATTAATTTATGTTGAGTGGGAATTATTTCCCAATACCTATTTATGGAAGTTTTAGAGTGGAAGGCTTTGATGGAAAAGGAAGGGATGGGATGGAGGGAGAGTTACTTTTCTTTGGATGTTCAGAATAAGGAAATCAGCAGGGGAACCCTCTACTTGTTCTTAACTTCTTAGCTGGTCCCTTCCCCTCCTTTCAAACAAGGATTTGGGTCACTTTCCTATCTCATTCTCTTCCGCCTCTTTACCCTGTTCAAAAGTTGCTATTTTTCTGGTATTTCCACATGCAACTAACTTGCGTGATTAATTAATAATATTAATAAATTACAGGTCGAGGAAAGCTTGTATGCCCTGTTTGTTTAGGAACTGGGTTGCCGAACAATAAAGGTCTACTAAGGAGGCCTGATGCACGGAAGCTGCTTGATAAGATGTATAATGGCAGGCTACTTCCAAACTCTTAGAAGGTATGTTTTCATTCTTATGCTACTCCATAAGGTCAATGGCGTCTAGTTTGGTGCTTATTTAGTATATTCTGTTGCCATTATTCACTGTGCTATATACCCTTTTCAGTCGTTCAGTTTAGGCACACCAGAGCCTTGCTAGTGCTGCTTTTTGGCCCATTGGAAGGAATGTTCTCCACCTAGATAATAAAGCCATTGACTGCATTGGTAATCAACTCCTAGTATAAAACATGGGGATGAATTTTTTGCTTCTTGTAGTTTAGGTCTGGAGCATTCCAAATTCCAAAACAACACCAACCATTGGCCTGGTTATCACGTAATGACTTTCTGGGTTCTCTGTATGAAAAATGTCCATTTTCCAGTGATACAAACATCATATTCATGCACACCGACTTCACTTCCATGATCCCATGTATATTGTAAACATTAAGCAAATACTTTCAGCGAGAGTAGCTATTCAAGTTCCGATTTAGTTACCACTTAAATCTTTAATTGTTCATACAACTCATGTACATTCAAGGTATTAAACACCGAAAGATCTGCAACAAACCAATGAGTTATTTATGAACTTTATAGTTTCTATATATATATATATAATGAAAATGTCTTAGGCTACACTTATTTAAATAACACAATTTTACGTGTTATATCTCAAACTCTTTATAACTGCTTTGAATGACCTCGATTCTACATATCTTAAAAATATGCGCAAGTGTGCATTAATTGTAAAACACCCAAAAGAAACGAGGAGTGTAGTCTTAAATGTTAGTGGTTGCGTAGATGTACATCAAGGAGACAGATCTTATGTAATCGAGAAAGACATTCAGTTGCTTAAAAAATTTATTTTTGGTTTCATAATTAGTGAAAAGACAGTAGGTAGGTAGTAAAACTCCAAGTTTTTTCCCCCCTTCAAAACGATTGTTACTGACTGTTAATGATTTGGAGAAAAACCATACAAGAGGAGGAAGCAAGAATGTGACCTCACTCCTCATTGTTATTTTGCTTTTACCATCGTGCTTGCAATTTTCCGCTCCTTTAGTCCTGCGCATTATAACAGTCTGCTACTGTGCCAAAAGGAAAATAAAGTTCGTAATCTTTAAGAAGAGAAGAGAAACATTATAAAAAAAAAATGAAGAGGGGAATTTTGTATTCTTATATATACCGTGGCACTAGAAGGTTTAAATTTTATTTCAATGACATAATTTAATTTGTCTATTTCATAATTGACGGGCTTGAAAATCGCAAATCCTCTCAAAACATTAATTAAACAAATTTTAACAGTTATTTAATGAGAATAAAATATTGGATCAAGTGTTATTACTAAGCTAAAAGGCTACAGGCATATCAACTGGCGTAGATAGTAAGGTAACCGAATCATCAAAGTGACATTGTTCAATATAACAACAATCTTTCTCTTCCTCATGTCACTTGGCTCCTTTTGATTTAGATTTTGGTAGAATTACTTTTAAAATAATTGATGTTGAAGGAATTGATTTTAGAAGAATTAATTTGTGTTTGAAAAAGATGTTAAAAAAGTGAGTATAGAAGAATTGATGTGAGATAAAAAAATAAAAACTAATATTTCTTTACTTCTACTAAAGTCAATTTTTATGAAAGTAATTCAATTTTATCAAAAGTAAAAGTGCAAAACAAATTCCGTTATTTTTTCTCAACTCAATTTTTGTATACTCAGCGCTAAAAAATCCCGTAACCAAGCATGCTGTTAGGAGATTTGACTTCGAGGCGTTTTGATACCATTTATTGGATCAACAGTCTTATTACCGCAAAATCTACAGCCCATGCTTCGAGTATAAAAATAATCTCTGACGTAACAACAGTGTGTTACACTGTGCAGAAGTGGATCCCACAACTTTCTTGTGGAGGTATGTCGGAAAGTGAATACCAATTTAAATGTCAAATAACATAAAGACATCCATAGTAGATTCGAAAACAAACACAAAGTAGCAATGTCATCGAGCAGCATCAAGTTTTAGCTTCTCACACAAAAAAGCACAACAACGACGATAACAACAACTTGTCTTAACGAAAACGAGAAAGGAAAACTATCAAGCAGAAACAAAACAGGTGCGGGGCACATGCTTCTTAATCAGAATCGGTTTCTCCCAGTTCCTGCTCAGAAGAAAATGAAGGAAAAAGAGATGAGGAGGAGGTGTGTGCTCTAAGCTTTGTCTCCAGTATGCTCCACCTGTCTTCACAGATCTTCAGATTGTGTTCCATCTGTTTGAGGTCTTTTCGCATGAAGTGGGTCATCTTCCTATGTGCAGCAGTGGTGATTCGTTGCTGCTTTGCAAACTGGGTGAGAAACTTCGATATTGTGTCTTGTGCAGGTCGGGGACGAGATGCAAGGTCCAAGTCTGGGAGAAAAAAGTCATCCTCCGATTCAATAAGTAGATCATCAATGTCATCAGCCACCACCTTCGTTTTACCTTTGAATGTTCCCTTTGGCTCATGAGATGCTTCACCCTCCATGGAAATATATTTTCCATTGATCATGACGCTTTTGACCTGTTCAACATACTTTACTTTAAGATCAACATTAGCGTGCAAAAAGAAACCGAGTAAGAAGCACAATCAAACATATTTTAGCACCACACAACACGTGAAACAATATGATGGAGTTGGGAATGAGTCATTCCCAAAGGTACATATAAGTGTGCTTTGTGATGTGCATCAATAGTTTTTTTTTTCAAAAAAAAAAATTAAAGATATTAGATACTGCATATTTATAGTTTTTAGACAAGTCATTATTGTATTGAAATCATCTTCCCCAAGGAAGAATGGTTTTGTATTTAATATATTTACTCACACAAATATGTTGGGATTGAAGCGCGGATGAAACTTTAATTTTGGTCTTAATATTTGATACCATCTTAATTTTATTATATAAGTTTATACATCATAATTCCTTATACATTAAAATATTATGTAACTTAATACAGTATGAGAAGGCCGTATTAGGCCTGATTAGTTTTTAACGTATAAAGCTATTTTTATTTTTAATATTTTGTTAAAATAAAATGATTCTTAAATAAATAATAATAAGTAAAAATTTATAAATAAAATTATTACATAATAAATAAATATTGTTAACAAATAATATGTGATATCAATCTAGCTATATTCAATAAAAATAAAAAAGTAATTATAATTAATAAATTAAAAATAAAATAAAATAAAATAATAAATATTAAAAGCAAATAAATATTTAAAATAAATAATAAATAATATATAATATATAAAAGTAAGGATCAATAATAAAAATATTTTGAGTTAATATTTATTTTAAAATTAAAATTAAAATAATTATAATTAAAAATAGAAAATATTGAATTATATAAAATAGTTATTTAATATTTATATAATTTATTGAAATGATAAATAATTATAAAATATTGAAATAAATAATAATATTTAAAATAAATTAAATTTTAATTAATAAATATTATATTTAAAAATTATATTTAAATTATTAATAAAAAATTTGTTTTATTTAATATTTAATTAATATATTAGAATTATTTGTAAATAAATAATAATATTTTAAAATATAAAATATAATATCTTATAGGGTATTATACTAAACACTATATAATATTAAAAGTTTATCAGATTTTATAATATTAAATCTTATTTTATCAGATTTTATACTACTAGCCCTTATCCAATCTAGCATGCCAAATAGGCCCTGAATGGATTTGGAGTTGATTTGCATCATTAGGTTCACTCAAATTGATCAAACTCGAGAGTTTAGGTAAACACATGAAGTCATAGTAAACTTGAACTGTAAACTCAACTTGTAAGTTCGAAAGAGTAAACTCTAAAAGAATTTATATATTTATAAAATATTATTTAAAAACTATATTTTGGTAATTTGTTATAATTAAATAAAATTTTTATGATTAATGTTGAAGAATTTTAACGTTATAACAACTTAAATCAAAGAAATATCATAAAATATAGCGTGATGTATGTCTTAATTTTTATATTATATTTTATTTCATACGCGTAGTATTTTATAGTTAATAACATACAATCAAATAATAACACACATATAAATAAAATCAACAAATATTGCATAAGATAAACAAGTAAGTTAATTTATCCAACAAAAGTGATAAATAATTTATTGGATAGTAAAATCAAGCATAAATTTAAACTTGTAAACTCATGTGAGTTTGACAAAAAAAAAAGTTTGTGCACGAGTCAACTTATTTTTGTGTGATAGCATCGTAAAGTCACATAAGTTTATGAATGAACTCGAAAATTTAATAATAATGGATTCAATTGGGTACAATCTAACCAAATCTAATCTTCATTGAATCAAACATCATGTGTTAAAATTTTAAACATGATGGCCCAATATATTGCCAAATTATACCTGACTGAATACCTGATGATCCAATATATTATCAAATCATACCCAATTTCAAACATCAATGAAAATTAGATTTGATTAAATTATACTCGATTGAGTCTATGATTATTAAACTCTCGGGCTAGCCAGGGTATAATTGGAACGTGAAGGAGTTAAAGGGCTCTACCTCAAGGGGTGCATACTGCTTCCTTTTCTTTGCGGCTGAACCTGTTTCTTCAGAGTCCATCCTTTGTGTGGCTTTTCGCCCGGTTTTCATTTGGGTGATAGTGGCAGATCCATCACCTTGTAGAATGTTGTCCTCTAACATCCTTCGTGCTTCGTGAGTTGGTGAAGGTGGAGTACTGTCCGAGAGCAAGAGGCCAGTGTCAGAGTCGATGATCAATGGACCCTTGTTTTTGTGAGTAGTATGCATGATTCTCACCATCGTGCTCAAGACTAGTCTTTGTTTGAAAGCGTCTCAGGGTTTAAGATAAATATATCCTTATTTATAGATGTCAATGAGTTGTTATTGTTCATTGATGGTTGATTATTATTATTATTATTATTGTAGTCGTCGTCGTTATTATTATTATGTCCCATTTTAGTCAATTTGTTTTTTGTTATAAAAACTAATATCATAATGATTTTAATAATTAGAATAATTACTAAAGGGATATTATTATATTACTAATTTTTCATTATAATGATAATTGTTAATAATATATCCCATTTTTAGCCTATTTGTCTTTGACAAAATCTTACATTATAATAAATATAATCAATATTAATGTATTACTAATTTTTCATTCTAATAATTATTCATATCGATATATCGCAATTTTAGTAAACTAATATTGTAATAACTATAATAATTACAATAATTTTTAAATGGATATTGATATATTAATAATTTTATATTATAATAATTATTGCTATTAAGATATCCCATTTTTGTCTATTGGTTTTCAATAAAATCGAATATTTAATATAATAATTACAATAATTATTAAACCGATATTAATATATTACCAATTGTTATTATAATAATAATTATCATTAAGATATCCCAGTTTAGACTATTATTTTTTTTAGTCAAAACCCATATTATAACTATTTATTTAAATTCTACGATTTAATAATTTCAAGGTATTTATTGTAAAAAAAGTAATATATTAATATTAATTTAAAAATTCTATAAAATAATATTCATTAACTAATTTATCAATAATACATTAAAAAAAGGGAATGGAGGAACAACTCCATTTCAACGTATTAAAATTTAAACGTGATTTTATATGCATGAAATTTTCGATTCTTATGCCTTATTTGTTGAGTCAAAGGACAAAGGACGAGTGATAAACAAATAAAAACTCAAGACAGAAACATATGAACGAGAATTAAAAAAACTCAAAATTAAAGTTTAATCATGACATATTTTTATCAAATTAGATTTAAAAAAAAAAATTCAAAGAGACGAGCGAGGTTCGAACTTGCCACTTGTCAAATGAAATATCTTTTTATAGTCCTCTTGCCCCCTTGGAATTTAAGGTTTAGTCACATAAAATTGAAAATGAAGCAACGGTGCTCTTATATCAATGATATTATTTTAACATATATTTTTAGGTGTTTTATCTAAACACTTAATTTATTATTATTTAATGAAATAGATAAGTATGGATTACAATCTCATCAAATGGTAATGATATAAGTGTTTAAATAAGATACCTAAAAATAAGTGTTGAAATAATATTATTGCTTTTATATTATCGGATGCACCAATTGTTTATTGTTTTTGGTCATATTTCGGCTTGAGGTACCAAAAACTATCGAAGTGAAAATTCGTCATAAAAGATGGTGACCCAAATAAACTGATTAGGTACCAATAGGAGTTGGTCTGAGTGCTAAGTAGCTTAGTTCCGTTTAAGCAGGGTCTCGGGTTCGAGTCCTGGGTATGCAGAAAATTCCCACTGGGAGACTCACCCACCACATCCAGGTGTGCGACTTGAATCGGTCCGGATTAGTCGGGGCAAAGCTCTGGAAACCGGATGGGCAATCCAAAAAAACCAAACTGATCAGGTTTGGATAGCTTAGCAGGCCAGCCTGTCTGTGTCTGACCTATAAAAAGACTTGGGTCGGGCCTAATTTCCACAGTTTTAGCTTTTAATGAGGAATACTAAGGAAAGAGAGTGCAAACTGAAATACTGTTGCACCACCGAATATCACCAAGTATAGTTATATAACTCTATTTAGTTACATTAATACGAAAAATATACACCAACGATGATAATACAGTAATAAATGTGGCACGAATTATGTGCAATATCCTGTCTCAATCAAGTGTTGCTAGCAATGATTTGTTTCCATTTTTTTTATTAATTTTATGCCTTAATTTTTGGATAAGAAAAGATTCCTTCCAAAATTTATTGATTAAAAAAACATTTACGTGATTGTTTTTTTAAAAATTATGATAATCATGAAAACTGATGTTTTAAAGGGGATAATCAGTGGTATATGTTTAATCTGGAATAAATTTCATGCACAATTTTTTTCTTAATGGACATGTCCCATCCATTTATTTCTTTAATATCTATTTTGTGGATGTAAAGTTGCCAATCATAATACTCATCACTGATTACAAGAATAAAAAGTTAAAAATTAAATAATAAAAAAAAGAATAAAACGTTAAAAATGCGTTCACCCAAAAAAAAAAAAAGTGAAAAATGCGACTCTTTGAAGTCGCTAGTCTAAACCTCCATATAAAAAAAATATTATCTGCATAACGATGACTGGAAAAACAAAAAAGGGTGCACAGGATAAGAACAGAGGTACAAGGACACAACGATTAAACAACTCATCCCTCCTCGTCAAACAACCCCTGATCTCAGATTCGTAGGTTCATTCTTCTGCCCCAACTGAATCTAAGAAGTAATATCCCGTAATCCTAAGAAAGAAGAATGAGTTCTTCAAAGACGGCGAGGAAGCTGCAGGTTGTGTCCCCTGTTCCTGCAGACATAGACATTGCTAACTCAGTTGAGCCTGTTCACATCTCCCAGATTGCCACTGATCTCAATCTTAATCCCAATCACTATGACCTTTACGGAAAATATAAGGCCAAGGTTATTTATTTTGTTTCTGCTTCCGTTTTCCATTTTTCTTCATTGTTTTCATTGATAGCCAGGTAAATGTCACTGTGTGTTTTGGTCCTCCTCACTTTCAACACTTGGGTTTGTTGTGAGGATTCGGAGGATAATCACTTGAAAAGGGGTTAAGTTTGAATCTATTATTCTTCAAAAAATTTGCCGGAATTATTTTAGCTTCTCATGGTATGCAATAAAGAAAGCAGGATTTGGAAGTTGTGCTAGATTTCATTCATGTGCAAATTATGGCTGCATCCATTACTGCCTTTGTTTGTATTGCAGCCAGGGGATTCTTCTTTTCTCTAAACATGATTATCACTTAGGATATTTGTCCCCCCTTTTTTCGTGTATGCTGCATAATGGGAGCTAATGCTCTAAGACTCTCCCCTCACTAGTACAGGTTAGACTTGCAACAAGCTACAAAAGAATTCTCGGATGTGTCATATGTCTCTTCTGGTTAACAAATACTTATGAATAATTTTGTTTGACTGCATATTGCGCATGTCTGATACATATAGTCGACCCCACTTTAAGGGAAGGAGACTTAGTTGTTGTTGTTGTTGCATGGATATAACGTACTCAGCCTTTTTGGCTTAGCTGACGGGTAACTTGGAAGCACAGGTTTTGTTGTCCGTTCTTGATGAACTGCAAGGATCACAAGATGGGTACTATGTTGTGGTTGGAGGCATTACTCCAACACCTCTCGGAGAAGGCAAATCTACGACTACGGTGGGGCTCTGCCAAGCTTTAGGAGCTTTTCTTGATAAAAAGGTAGTCCTTTTTTTTTTTTATCTTCAATATCTTTGGCATTGTATCACCCCTTTATTAGATGCTTACAACTCAATGCAGTGTTTTGAAGTTTCTTAACTGCAAACTTAAAGATATCTTTTAATAATCTTTCCATTTGTTCCAAAAAGTGATCCTGCAAAACTTTTGGGTCAAATTGATGGTTACTTTGTAATTAGTCACCAGTCTGAAACCTCTTTGATCAAATTTATGCATTAATCAAGTCCATGGATTCTATGGGCCGTTTCAGAATGAGTCAGTGTTCTGTTTTGGAATTTCTGAACGTTCTGAATTTATGATACTAATTTTGGTAATAACCATTCTTTGTACTTTATGCAAAAGAAAACAGGACTTTACTCTATTTTGGAAGTATTCTCCTATGCTATTTTCTTTCTCTTGATGATTATTATGAGATGACTGGGTGTAGGAATCAATCACTCATCATTTAGGTCTTCACTGATTGTGGGGGTCCAAGATATTAATGGGAAACTTCCATTTATACTCATACATTAAGGTTTTACTGGATGCATAATTAATAATCCTATGCTATCTCTTTTGGTTAGGTAGTGACCTGCCTTCGTCAACCATCACAAGGACCCACTTTTGGAATCAAAGGAGGTGCAGCTGGCGGTGGTTATAGCCAAGTGATTCCTATGGATGAATTCAATCTTCACCTAACAGGAGATATTCATGCAATTACTGCAGCAAACAATCTTCTAGCTGCTGCAATTGATACCCGGATTTTCCATGAGTCAACACAGTCAGATAAGGCTCTTTTTAACCGCTTGTGCCCTCCAAACAAAGAAGGAAAAAGGAGCTTCAGTGATGTCATGTTTAGGCGTCTTAAGAAACTTGGCATTTCAAAGACCAATCCAGATGATCTTACACCGGAAGAAGTAAATCTATTTGCTAGGCTTGATATTGACCCAGAATCTATTACATGGAGGAGAGTGATGGACATTAATGACCGGTTCCTGAGAAAAATTACTGTTGGCCAGGGACCTGAGGAGAAAGGAATGGTAAGAGAAACAGGATTTGATATTTCAGTTGCTAGTGAGATAATGGCTGTTTTGGCATTGACAACATCCTTAGCTGATATGAGAGAGAGGCTTGGGAAAATGGTTATTGGAAATAGCAAGAGGGGTGACCCTATAACTGCTGATGATCTAGGTCTTGGAGGTGCTTTAACGGTTCTAATGAAGGATGCAATTCACCCTACCCTCATGCAGACTCTGGAAGGAACACCTGTACTTGTTCATGCAGGCCCTTTCGCAAATATTGCACATGGGAATTCTTCTATTGTGGCTGATAAGATTGCACTGAAGTTGGTGGGGCCAGGTGGATTTGTAGTTACGGAAGCTGGTTTTGGTGCTGATATTGGGACAGAAAAGTTTATGAACATCAAGTGTCGATATAGTGGCTTGACACCTCAGTGTGCAATTATTGTGGCAACAATAAGGGCACTTAAAATGCATGGTGGAGGGCCAGCTGTTGTTGCTGGAAAACCTCTTGACCATGCATATTTGACTGAAAACGTTGGTCTTGTTGAGGCTGGTTGTGTGAATATGGCACGGCATATATCAAATACTAAAGCTTATGGTGTGAATGTTGTAGTTGCTATCAACAAGTTTGCAACTGACACTGAAGCCGAGCTAAACACAGTAAAAAATGCAGCTTTAGCTGCTGGGGCTTATGATGCTGTAATTTGTACCCATCATGCCCATGGTGGCAGAGGAGCAGTAAGTTATTGCCTTACAAGTCCCACATTTCAGCTAACAAAGAAGCCATATTTTTCCCTAACACAAAAAATAGGATACTGAATTATAACTGTCAATTGGGCCAAAGGAGACAATGCATACTTCTATGCAAAAATCAACAGAATACTGTTAAGTTTTGGGCTATCACATTGGAATATAAATTTAGACCCATAGGCTTTATTTTTTAACCTGCTGGATGAACTGGTTTTCAGGTTGCATACCCAGCCCTTTAATGCTATTGATCATCTCCCACCATTACCCTAATAATTTTAAATTTTGTTGAATCAAAAACCTAATGTTGCTTATGTTAAGGCAATCCTTTGCATGGTTTAGACTTGAGATTTTCACCAGATGGAACTATTTCAGGGAAATTGTTAGCAGCACAATTTAGTTTATGCACATGGCACAATACAAGTCATAGTATCATTCATTTAGGAATGCTATTTATTACCTGCTGAGGTAGGCCTTTTCATGATTCAGGTTGACCTGGGGATTGCGGTTCAAAAAGCATGTGAAAATGTGACACAGCCGTTGAAATTCCTATATCCTCTGGATCTGAGTATAAAAGATAAAATAGAGGCAATAGCAAAGTCCTATGGAGCCAGTGGCGTTGAGTATTCAGAGCAGGTGATCTCATGTCTTGCATGCTTATGACAGTTCGCCTTAGCTTTAGCACAATATTACCCCTTTTATTTTACTATCCAAGTTTATTTTACATCACAGGACTACTTATATTACATGCTTTACAAAAGTTATAATCTTCTTGTTTTTACCTAAACATTTATAGATGCACCTATATAACTATAATTCTTAATTGAATACAGACTCAGATTTTGTTTCTCTCTATCTTTTTCTGCTGTTTAATGTAGAGTCCCTTTATGAACACTTGATTGGCATTGTCATTGTCTAACCCGCAGGCTGAGAAGCAGATTGAGATGTATAGCAAGCAAGGGTTTTCAGGTCTTCCAATCTGCATGGCTAAGACTCAATATTCCTTCTCAGACAATGCTGCAGCCAAGGGAGCTCCAAGTGGGTTCACCTTGCCCATAAGGGATGTAAGAGCTAGTATTGGAGCTGGATTCATTTATCCTTTAGTTGGAACGATGAGTACCATGCCGGGGCTTCCAACAAGGCCATGCTTCTATGACATTGATCTTGATACAGCCACTGGAAAAGTCGTTGGTCTCTCTTAAACCTTATGTGGCTACCCTTCTTCCATTTAATAAAAAGTACAAAACTTTCGTCACATATTCCTTTACCAAGTTCAAGAACGCCGCAGTGACATATCCTTGATGTTGTTGTATGTTTGCTTTGTGTTCTGTATGAATAAGTATTCAATAAGGAGAAATTTTACTTTTCATATATCTATACTGCTGATCTGCGTAATTAATCTGTTGATTCAAACTCCTCGCTGGGTAATACATGACACGGCCACACGGAATACTTGGAATATAAATGGAGGAGTTTTGCAATTTCTGTATGAATTAGGCTTGCTTTTTAGTATCATATATACAGGAAACTTCTGCAAGCAAGAGATATTGATTTGTGTCTCTTTTCTATGGTATGAGTTTCGCAAAGATATCATTTGAATATTATTTTGAGGGACATCATGTGGATACCTGGTAATTGTGTTTAAACTTTAATCAACTGCTAAAGTTCAGTTATTAGTAAATTAGTTTATGAGAAAATACGAAGAATCGCGTACTGATGATCGTAAATTTTAATTATATTACAATGAAATAGATTTACATCTAGATATTGACTTTTCAGTACATCAGAAATGAGGCTTAAAATTATACTCTCGTGGTAAACTATCCAAAGCCCTTACTATTAGTCCTATCTTCAGGCTGAGTTCAAAAAATTATTTATACATTACTTCTTATATATTTAAATAATGTCTAAAATTTTGAAGCAAATATATTATTTCTCCTTATGAAAATTGCTCTATGCCTCAAACACCTCTTACACCACCATGATCATCTCCGAGGCCTGAATGGTTACGCTGTTGAATAGTAGAAGATGATTTTATTTATTTATTTAATTTATTGCAGGTTCTCAAACTCTTAAATTTTTATGATACGTTGTAAGTGCGTTAGCATTTTACTTGGTTGCCATGCATGGACGTGGATTCGTGGCGGGGTGTGCGTGCATGTGAAAACGACGAAAACGGCTTCAACGTACATTCCTTCGTCTCCTCCTTTCTTTTCTCCTTTCAAACTTAAACATACAACACTATGCATGCTCTCTTCTCTCTTTCTTCCCTTCTCCAAAAATAGCTACAGCAATACCACATCTTTTCTTCCATCTTCTTTTCTTTTGCTCTTATCACCATCTCTTATTCTCGTTTAATTTGCATAAGAAAACATGCAATAATAACTTGTGCAACACGTAACGGTGACAGATAACTACAGCTAGCTAGCCACAACAATGGCGGATTCACCGTTGTCTTCGAGGAGCCGTTTACTCACAAGATCAGACTCCTTGCGCTTCCTTGCTTCCAGAAGAGCTATGGGCTTTGCTTATGGTTTCACTTTTGCTTCCGTTTTGTTCATGATGTTACTCATTGTAAATCCTTCTAGCTACTATTTCTCTTCTAGGATCAGAAACGCCTTTCATTACTCTTCACGCAGATATCAGTTTTCCAAAGTCTTTGCTCATATATTCAACAACTCCTCGTTTTCTCCTCCTCCCCCTTATCACAACCCTCAAAGCACCAACCACAGCACTACAAATAAAAGTTCAAGCAAAGAATATCCCTCATCATCAGTAAACACAAGCGTCACTTCTGAGAATAAGAATGGTGAAGTTGGTAGGCTTGGCACTCAAATTTCCAGAAAGGAAGGTTCTGGGCTCGCACCAAAGCCCAGTACTATCCATGAGGAGGGATTGAAAAGGGATGGTTTTGAAAATGGTGTGCCCCCACCTGCACCAGCTCCTAGAATGGGCTCCCAAAAGGAGATGCAAATTGAACATTGGATGGAACTGATGGGGAATAATCAGGATTGTGATTTGTTTGAAGGGTCATGGATTAGAGATGATTCATACCCACTTTACAAATCCGGGTCTTGCCCACATATTGATGAGCCTTTTGACTGTTTCCTCAATGGTAGAAGTGATAATATGTATGAGAAGTACCGGTGGCAGCCCAAGAATTGCAACGTTCCAAGGTATTTTTTGAACTCACGTTATCAATATAATATGTATAGGAAGCAATGCCAAATGAGAGATTCTTGCATGCATATAATTCTAGCATTGCATATTCGGTGACACTTACAATAAAAGTGGGTTCTAATAACTTTATTCAAAATACTCTCATATGTTTCTAAGTTCTACTAACTCTATTGCCAGTTTGCCTAAAGAAGTGTTAGATCTGTATTTATATAAGAATCTTTCATCCCAAATTGCTGCTGGAATCAAATATATTGCATGAACGCACGCCATGTAAAGCCAGCTATTAACCCAAACTTATATTTTTAGACTCTATTTGTGGCTAGCTAATATTTCAGAGAAGATAGAGAGAGAGATGGGTTCTGTTTGTTTTGCTGTACCTTTTGAGATGACTAGATGAGTATGCATGTGCAGGTTAAATGGTAACGACATGTTGGAGCTACTGAGAGGAAAACGGTTAGTTTTCGTTGGAGATTCCCTCAATAGGAACATGTGGGAATCCCTCGTTTGTATTCTTAGAAATTCAGTGGAAGATAAGAACAGAGTTTTTGAAGCCTCCGGTAGAGAAGAATTTCGGACAGAGGGGTCCTACTCCTTTATCTTCACAGTATGTATGTTATTTCCTTTACTATGTTTAACATGAGATTTTCATGGTACTTTGTATCTCTTCCTATTTACTTTGACTGGTTGATAAGATATTCTAGCCAACAAATATAAGTGTAAAACAAATGTGAGACTACATTAAAGAATATTCACTTTGAAATTTAGAAATTTGAACATTCCACTTAACAACTGATCACTAAATGATCAATAAGAAAATAGACAAATGTCCAGACAGTTAAATTAGCTATATCTTTGGTTGACTTGAGCTTCCATTTCTCAGAACTAGAAAAATATCAGTGATCAAATTTAAGTTGGGGTTACAGGTTACTGCTCTATTTATAAAAGTTGATTTTGTGTGTTAATCATTGAGCAGGATCACAATTGTTCAATTGAGTTCGTCCGTTCACCATTTCTTGTTCAAGAGTGGGAGATTCCAGACCCGAAGGGATCGAAGAAAGAAACACTTCGGCTTGATTTGGTAGAGAGATCTTGTGATAAGTACAAAAATGCTGATGTGCTAATCTTCAACACAGGTCACTGGTGGACTCATGAGAAACGAATCATGGGGTAATGATGCTTCTTTTTTGGTACAAATGATATTGCTTTTCTATTCCCCATTAGTGCTTGGAATGTGGAAAATTAAGATGACAATATTTGTAAGCAACATGCAGGAAGGAATACTACCAAGAAGGAGACCATATCCATGGACAATTGAATGTTGAGGAGGCATTTCACAAAGCTTTGTTGACATGGTCCCAATGGGTGGATGCCAATGTTGATCCTAAGAAAACTATAGTTTTCTTTAGGGGCTATTCTCCTTCTCACTTCAGGTAAAAGCATTTTTGTATGTAGTGAATGCCTTGATCATTGAATTTGAGATAATATAATTATAATCATCTTTTCTGTTATAGGGGAGGAGAGTGGAATTCAGGTGGTCAGTGTGAGAAGGAGACAGAACCAACAAAAAATGGGTCTGAATTCTCAGAAAATCCTCCAATGATGAGGACCATTGAGTCAGTGATTAAGAGAATGAAGACTCCAGTCTTCTACTTGAACATTACAAAATTGACTGATTTTCGACCTGATGCTCACCCTTCCATGTACAGAAACATGAATGTGTCTGAAGAGACAAAAAGATATATGCTCACACACCAAGATTGTAGCCACTGGTGTCTTCCCGGTGTTCCTGATTTGTGGAATGAATTAGTGTATGCTCATCTTTTATCTAGTAGCATGAATAAAAACAAGGGCAGTCCCCAAAGATAACTTTTGATCCATTGTTGATCTGTAAAAAAAAAATAGTATAGGCTTCATTTTATATTTGGGATTAATCAGTTCAGATATAAATTGAATAACCAGATAGCGTGATCATTTTGATCATACAAACATCATTGCATTATGTACAATTCTTTTTTCTTTTTTTAATGAATTTTTCTGTCAAGAGCTAGAGTGAACCTCAATCAATTCTAGGAAGTTCCTACCCTATTCAACCCACTCAAGCTAAGGCTAAGATGAACTTTGCAAGCTTCTGTTACATCAAGATCAAGACACCGTGAAACTATTAGTGGATTTCAAGGATATGCACACCCGAAGCTAAGAAATTATTTAAGTATATGGGATAGCATAATAATCCTTTGGCAAGATTACTAGCATCATCAGTAAGTTCTAGAGTGAGGATCTCTGAATTTAACCACATCACAGTGCAAAACTCACAAGCCAAAATAATTTTTACAAATTCATACAACTTTGTTGATTCCACTCATCTTCCATTCTATGTCGCTCCTCTAAGAACCATAAGCTAGAGCAATATAATCTTCCTTATTGTGGGTAAAATGATTTCTCAAGAAACAGATCCATGACAGAAACCCAAAGCCACCACTGAAACTTAAAAAGTTCTGAATGAGAAAAAAAAAAAAACAACTCGAAAGATCTATGAAACTTGTTTGGCAGCGGCAATAACAGCTTCCTTGGTGATACCAAACTCCTTGTATATTTTCCCTGCTGGAGCACTTGCTCCAAATCGGTCAATGCCTATGGCTTTTCCCTTGCTGCCAACAATCTTCTGCCAACCGAATGTTGATCCTGCCTCTATGCTAACTCTAGCTGTTACAGCAGCAGGGAGAACACTTTCCTTGTAGTCATCTGATTGCTCATCAAAAAGCTCCCAACTAACAAAAGAAACAACTCTAACAGCTTTTCCTTCCTTCCTTAGATCCTCAGCGGCAGCAGCAGCAATTTCCAACTCAGAACCGGTTCCAATCAAAATAACATCAGGCTTGTTACCTGATGAGTTGTCTGATATGATGTAGCCTCCCTTTTCAACTCCTTCAATAGAAGTACCTGCGAGTTGTGACAACTTCTGCCTAGAAAGGGCGAGAATTGAAGGTCTCTTCTTGTTGAGCACGGCAACCTTGTAGGCTCCAGCAGTTTCATTACCATCAGCAGGACGAAGCATTAAAAGGTTTGGCATTGCCCTGAAGCTTGCCAAGTGCTCTATCGGCTGGTGAGTAGGCCCATCCTCTCCAAGTCCAATAGAATCATGAGTCATAACATAAATAACTCCAGCTTCACACAGGGCAGAAATTCTTATGGCAGCTCTCATGTAGTCTGTGAAGACAAAGAAAGTTGCACAGTATGGAATGAGTCCAGGGCTGTGAAGAGCAATGCCATTGCAGATTGCTCCCATTCCATGTTCTCTAACACCAAATCTAACATTGCGTTCTTCTGGAGTATCCTTTTGGAAATCTCCATAACTTTTCAACAAGGTCATGTTGGAAGAGGCAAGATCTGCACTGCCACCAAGCAGACCAGGAAGAACCTTAACAAGGGCATTGAGGCATTGCTGTGACAAGTTTCTGGTAGCATCAGCAGGGCTTTCTGGAGTGTATGTCTGAAAATTAAAATCAAATTCGAAGCGTGATCAGTATCACAGGAACCATTTGATGGAAGTCAACTCTTTTTCATCTAAAAAATTCTTAATGCTGTAAAGGCATGAATCAAGAGTGAAATGATGAAAATATTATGACCATGGTATTTAACTTGTTGGCATAAGATTAATAATAATTTGAATTTGGCATAATGCAATGCAACTATTAAGGAGATGCCTCAAGACCAATATCAGGATAAGACTGGAAGTTTGGCACTTTACTCACCGGAAGTGCTTTCTCCCAACCACCAGGTAATTCACCGCTAATAATAACCTTCAGCTCTGCAGCTTCCTCCTTGTATTTCTTCTCATATTCAGCAAACTTAGCATTCCACTCAGCTTCAAGTGCAGCACCGTCAGGGACATGGCGACTCCAATGCCTAAGGAAAGTGAGCAAGTTTCAGTCAAGATCATGAAAAATCTCACTAGACTAACAGGAAACAAAGAAATCTCTAACTGTCCGTACATACTTTTTAACATCCTCAGGAACATGGAAAGGTTCATATGGCCATCCAAGATTCTTCCTTGTAGCATCCACTTCTTTAGCACCTAGGGCACTTCCGTGAACACTGTAGGAGTTAGCTTTGTTTGGAGAACCATATCCAATGGTAGTGGTTACCTGAGAAATAATAACCACAATGAAATATGATATGGCCAACATCAATGCAGACAAAAACTGATATAATATAAAGGGTTTACTTGCACTGTTATCACTTTAAGCTACTTCGACTAGTATAATATATGATGTGTTAAATAAATCCATTTACTTCAATCTTGATTTCAATTGACTAACCTTGATCAAAGTAGGCTTGTCTTTGACAGCTTTTGCTTCCTTAATGGCTGCACGAATGTCATCATAGCCAGTGTTTCCATTCTTTACCCAAATGACATGCCATCCAAGTGCCTCAAAACGCTGATCAACGCTCTCAGTGAATGCAATCTCTGTGTCACCATCAATGGAAATGTGGTTGTCATCATAAAAAGCAATAAGCTTCCCAAGACCCAAGTGTCCAGCAAGTGAGCATGCTTCATTGGAAATTCCCTCCATTTGACAACCATCTCCCAATATCACATACCTAGAGGGAAAAGAAAGTGTCATTAGTGAAAAAAAACACCATGTAAGTAAGGCATCACAAGCTCATGGATCACAAGGTAGAGAGAGGGATGGGGCAGCGAACAAGATGTAGTCATCTTACGTGTAATGATCAACAATCTCATTGTCTGGCTTGTTGAACCGTGCAGCCAAGTGCTTCTCAGCCAGTGCCAATCCAACGGCATTGGCAATGCCTTGACCAAGAGGGCCTAAACAAAATATGAGGCAATTACCTAGGGTAACGTAGCACAACAATAATGTTTCGTGACCTGGCAACTTAAACTAAAGAGAAATCTGACCTGTGGTAACTTCAACTCCAAGTGTCTCAAAGTTCTCAGGGTGTCCAGGAGTTCTGCTTCCCCATTGTCTGAAGTTCTTCAAGTCTTCTTCCTATAATTCAACCCAAACATAACAAATTCAGCTTAATTAAGATCCCGCCGCCAAAATGCTTACAGTTATATTCCTCAAGAGGCCTTATAAACTTTCGGTGGGGATACATCATCTCACTTTGCAGCACTAAAACACATGAAAGGGTTACATGAATGTAAAAATGATTCAAATTTTGTTCACTAATCAATTAAACGATGTAGTGGTAGAAATAGAACAGATGGAACAACAACTGAGGGCCTGTTTGGTTTGTTGTTTCCAGTTTTTTCAGTTTTTCCTTCACAAAAACTAAAAACTGAAAACTGGAAACAGCAAATCAAACAGACCTAAGAATTTCACATCATTGCAAATGCAGATGACATCAAGATCACAACAATTTGAAAACTAACTGCAATCCATCCTTAGGAATTTGGATTCTCTAAAGTGAGAGTGATTGTAAAGTAAGAAAGGGATAGACCGCCATTACATCAACAATTACCATTGTGCATCAGGCCCACCAAATGGTTTAAAGGTGGTTAATCCCTCACTTTCTCACATTACATTCATAGAAAAAAGTTTACAACAGAAAGGTGAAAGTCCATATTTTAGATTCTCAATTCTCATAGATCCAATCAAAGAGAAATCTAATACCAAAAAAGGAGGAACACAACTATACAAGGGGAGAAGGGGGGAACTCACTTGAACACTGTCATAGCCTGCAAGATGAAGGAGAGCATACTGGAGCATGCAGCCATGGCCAGCAGACAAGACAAACCTGTCACGGTTGAACCACGTGGGGTTCTTAGGGTTGTACCTCATGACCTCATCGTAGAGAATGTGACCCATTGGAGCACAGCCCATGGGGAGACCAGGGTGGCCAGAGTTGGCCTTCTCAACTGCATCAATGGCGAGGAACCGAATGGTGTTGACGGACTTCTCCACAAGGGAAGCCTCAGTGGTCTTGTCAAGTGTCTCAACAGCAGTGGCTCGTACAGAACCAGAACCAACCCTGGAAGCACGTGAGCCACCACAGGTGGCACTGGCAGGTTTGCATGAAGAGGAAGAAGGAGGAGTGGAAGAGAGTGACTTGAGGCCAGAGAAGGATGGCAATGAGAGAGAGACACGGTCTGATGAAGAAGAGTTGACGCCATGAAGGTAAACAGCACGTGCCAAGAGGGCTTGGGATAGATGAAGAGAGGAAGAGGAAGCCATCATAATTAACCACTTGGTGGGTGGTTCCCGGTTGGTAGTTAATTAGTCCTAATTGGTAGGTAAGACGAAGAAGAAGAAGAGTGTGGTGCGGTGTGGTGAGAGTGAGCCAAAGGGAAGAGGAAGAAGAGGAGGGAGATGTATAGATTAGATGGGTTGGTCTGACTCTGAGGTGCACAGGCTATGGACAATCTCAGCCTATGCTTGTGGCTAGCTGCTTGCTGCTTCTCTGCCTCTCAATCCTTTTGTCAACTAACTCAACAGATAAAATACAACAACATCTCCGATAATCTTTTTTATTCATAAAATTTATAATAGCATATTCGAATCTATCACAACGTAGCCGGGCAATGATTATTAGGTGAAACTGAAAATGATATTTTAACACTCAAAAAGTGGGTATTTATTCATACATTTATTTTATAATCATTGGATGTAATAGATATCTGTATTTATTCTTAACACGTATCACATCCAATGATTATAAAGTGGATGTAATAGATGTAATAGACACTCACCTTTTAGGTGTTAACGTAATATTATCCAACTAAAAATACCTTTTTCTAAGGTTGGGTGTTTTATAAAAATACTTATAAATTTCTACTCTCTAACCAAACAACCTAAGACTCGAGTTACTGTGCACAGGAAGAAAAGAAATACAACAAAAACTAAGATAACGTGAAATATGATCAAAAGGCTGAGCCAACGAGTCAACCTCTCAAATAGCATCATGTTTACTTAAGGATGTGGGTCTATTTTTCTGAGTACTTGTTGTTTATGCATGCTATGTATAATGATTAGATTTCAGAATCATACTCTTCTTAAAGGTTTTTTTTTTTTTTTCCAATCTTTTGGTTGGTGTAACTTCGCAACCTTTTTATGATAATTGTTTGTATATTTTTTCGCACAACATCGGTTGTCATTTTTCACATGAATTCTAATTCCTTTAATAATAATTGTATTTCGGCAAATAAGCGTTATTGAACATAGCTTAAATTTTGTGAATTTTATTTGAAACTATCAATGTAAGGACATGGAAAGTAGGCGTTTTTCTTATTATCTAATCAATATGTATATACGCAAAATAATTTGCAACCCAATACTTTCTTTTATCCGCTTATTTAGATAAGGGGCTAGAGCTTGCCGAAATCAGAGCAGAGCCACAAGTTTCCAACAGCTCTGAGTGGCAAATATATTTTGTGAAAGATAACACAAAACATGTTTAAAAGGAAAAAAAAGATGCGTCACTATCATCATCGACATTTTTATCTTTGAAAAGGTAATTCTAATTTTTATTAACATTTTATATATTTTATTATTAGATGAGATATAGTTTTATTATAAAAATTGTTCAAGTATTACCGAATTTCATCTCGAAATGGAAGCAGCTGATCAAAAGATGAATTACCATTGTTAATAAAAAGGTGTATTGTACAAACTAACTTAAATCATCTTATAAAAAGAATTTCTCGAAAAGGACAATCAAAATACAAAAATATTATATTAAAATAGCATATTGCAGAAGTATTCAAATGTGTAAATGTATGTACCAAAATATGGATATTCATACAATCATACCTTATTTTTTGGGTGGCTGAAGGGCTGAGTGCATCTCTGGTGATTTAACATATTCGTTCGGGAGATGGCCCATTAAATTAGAATCGGACGAGGCAGTATTCATTGGACAAAATAATTAAAGGGTTGGAGGGATGGTCCCGAGTGCTCAAATTTTTTTATTTAATCTCAATTTTTTTATCATTGTTAACTTTTTAATACTTATATCTTTTTCTTATTTTTACTCTATAAATATGAATTTATGTATGCCTTTTCATTTATACGAGATTAATCAAAAAAATAATTTACATGAATTATTTTTTTTACATGAGATTTTGTTGATTAGCAGTATAAAGTTACCTGGACAAGCAATCCCTCTTTTTCTTTTTCTAGTTAAGCACAGAACGTTGAAAAAGCTATGTAGAAAATAGTTTATCGTTCCACAACTCATTTGTCAATTGACATCTTTACTCTTTTTATGTCGGGTCGAAATCTTTGCTTCGATTTACATCATGCACATTTTCTTCGGAGGTGCTTTGCGGAGTGATTTTATATTCCTGTGATTAATATTCCCAGGAATTCTATTCCCAAGAATATTATTTCTAGGAATGAATTACTCCTATATTTGGTTTGCGAATTAAATTCCCAGGAATCTTACATAATATACCCAGGAATAAATTATTTCTGTGTTTGGTTGACATAAATATTCTCGGGAATATTGTGTATTTTCTCCAAAATACCCCTACATATTTAAACTAAAAAATTCAATTTTTAATCACATTAAACCCATAATTAAGTATAATTCCTAAAATACCCCTACATATTTAAACTAAAAATTTAATTTTTAATCACATTAAACTTATAATTAATTATAATTCCCAAAATACCCCTATCAATTTAAACTAAACAATTAATTTCTCATCACATTGAATTCATAATTAAATATAATTTCCAATATACCCCTATTAATTTAAACTAAACAATTAATTTTCAATCACATTAAACTCAATAAGTCTATAAAAATTATATGTAACACAAACTAACTTATGTAAATGTCACAATATAAATTCAAACTTAATAATAATCCATAAATACGATATATCAAATCTAAGTACCAATTCAAATCCAACATAAGAGCTAACAATTCATACATATAGCCACTTGATTGTCCTAAAATAAGAAAATTAAAATCTAAGAATAATTGTTAATAACTGCCTTCACGAATGCCAATATATCTTCCGGTATGAGCGAGAAGAACACATCAGTCAAGCTGCTGTCCCTTGAAATAATAATGGTAGTCTTCATTCTTTCATCAATAGATAAGCCATCAACATCTCTTAACATAGCCATTAGCTTCATTCTTTTATCAACTCCCTCCTTCTCAACCTTAAAGCAAGTAACCAAGTCCGATATATGGGTAGAATGCACTTACAATGCAGATTTGATATCTTTGATTGAGTCAGCTATCACCTCAGCCGTTTCAGAGTTTACACCTTTGTTATCTCTCTTCCTTTTATTTTTGTGTTGGGTAGATGAAGAACCCATACTACCTGTAGTCTCAGGCATCTAAAAGTACAATAAAACCAAATGTTTATATCCACTTTCTAGCAAAATAGAGTAGTAGAGAATAAAGCCAAGTTATAACTAACAGATTCACCAATTATGTCAATATGATATGCATTCATAAAATCAGGTGTGATTTCATATTGATTTGATAAATCAGATGCTAGTAGGATACTAATTAGAGCATGCAACACAGCCACAGAACACTCATAAAAAACAATCAAAAGATCCAACTGTAATCATGCAACAAAGAAGCCTACACACATCTTTTAACAAAGATATGGAGGCCTATTTAACAAAAGTAAGAGGGAATTCTGGATTCCAATTTCAGTCACCACAAAAATTCAAAACACACACAAATAGCTCCTGTGAGGTTGCATTTCAATTGGAATTCGGAGAATATGCAACTGTACAAGGGGAAAAAAATATTAAACAATTGATTTATTAGATTAACCTCATTGGAGGAAGTTACTTGATCCTTCAATTTTGATTTGTGAAACCTTGAATATCTGCTTAACTTCATTTGGAACAAAGAATGAAATCATAAAGATCAGTCCAAGAATCCAACGATGATTTAAGATAGTAATCTTTCGAATATGGACTAGTCTACTAATAAGCATTCCATAGACAAGTAGCCCACGAATCAGGCAATCAACATACTTCTACTAATATCCGCATAAAGAAATTTCAATAATTCACAACATGCTTGGAGCAACAAAGTGTGTGTTAATTTTTCATTCACACCTCTACCTAGTTCATTTGACAGCTTGAAACAAAGTGGAGAAAGCTTGAAACATTAGATTCAGTCATCTGAAGTAAAACTATTATAGAAACAGCTCTGCTTAGTTCATTTGACAGCTACCTATTTACAGCATAGATCATAGGCATTTGACAGCTTAGTATATACCTCAGAGTCATCCTGAAATTCAGCTTCTGCTTCTGCCAAACTTTGATCTCCTTGCAAGCTGTTCATCTGCGTTTCAAGTTCAAACTCCATGGCAGCAACCGCTTCAGCTGGATCTTCTGCATTAGCTCCCTGGGCCCTGTCTTTACCGAAAACGGATCCTAACTCCTCAAAATGTGGGAATGACTTGTTGTAAAGGCCACTTGCATTTGGATGTGACTAAAAGTAAAACAACAAAGCAAGATAATATTAAAATGCTAGAACATACAAATTTGAACTAAAGAAAGTTGAGATTTTACCTTCGTCCATTCCTTATAAATTTGCTTCTCCACCACAATCATTTTGTCTTTGTCATTCCAACCAAAGCCACTTGCGCCCATCATCTCAACGATAGCAAAGTAATGCTTCTTTAACATCTTGACCCTAGACTCAATGTGTGGATTGGCTTTAAGACCACATCCAGGAAGTTTTTCATTAATTATTTTCTCTAATTGTTTGGCATAACCAGATTTGAATGTGCCATTATCACACTTCCATGAAGTGGCAGCAAGCTCAACCAAACATTCAACTAACTTGGCATCTTCTTGAGGCATCCATTGACGCTTAGTTTGCTTTGCATTAAGTTGTGAGCTATCCTCCATTTCTATTTAAGTGGAATTATAAATGCAGCACGCATTATTAAAAAATCATGAACATAGATAACTGAAAATATTAAAAGTACATAGATAACTAAAAATATTAAAAGTACATAGATAACTCAACATGGGATCACACTAAATAAGTTCAAGTTCTGGAAATAAACATTGCAAATATCAAATCACACAAAAACGCTTAAAAAAACAAGGCATGCAATAAATGAGCACAATCATCAAGCACGACGTCCTCTTCTCTATTGGTTCCACATGTCTTGAGCAAGGCCATCCCTCCATCTACCCCAAGCTTCACTTGTCTCAATATGGTGGATCATGTGACCATCTACTTCCGCATCATTTGCCATATGTTGATCTTCTATATTATCAGCAGGATCCATAGTCATCACCCTTCGTATGTGGTTATGTAGAAGACAACAAGCAGTTATAATTCTTCCTTGTGTCTTAACAGGATAAAAGGACCTCCCTCTTAAAATTCCCCATCTTCCTTTCAATATTCCAAATGTTCTTTCTACAACATTCCTAGCTTGTGAATGTTTCATATTAAAAAATTCTTAGGGTGTAGTGGGTTGGTTTTGCGGATTGAAAACACTTAGATGATATCTCTGCCCTCTATAAGGTGCAAGAAACCCCTCACAGTTCATGTATCCAGCATCGCACAAGTAGTAGTCACCTAAATGTGACATAGAAACTCAGTATAAATGAGTGAAACGTCAAATGGAGGGATGATAACACACTAAATCCTCAATAAAATACCTTGTGGAACACTAAACCCATTATTACGAGATAGTGCATCTCGCAATACCCTAGAATCAGCAACCGAACCCTCCCAGCCCGCCATCACATATATAAATTGCATGTTAGGAGCAACCACTCCAAGCACATTGGTGGTTATGTCACCCTTTCTATTTCGGTATCTAGGCTTGTCAACTTCAAGAACATTCACTGGGATATGGGTACCATCTAAGGCTCCTAAACAATTCTAGAAATTCAAAGAAAAGATTAATTAATATAAGCCTAAAGCAAATTACGCTTATCAATTGAATAACACCAGGAAATATTTCAACAAATTACCTTGAACCATTTCCATCGTTCATCTGTGCTATCCTCACTAATTGCTTGAGGTTTCTTAAGCAAATGCTTATGGCATCTCAAAACAGCCAGCAAAACATCATTGAACCGTCTACTGATTGTTTCTTCGGATCTCACAAATTATCTTTTTATTACTCTAATTTTAATATCATGTGCTAATATATGTAAAAACATCGCAACCATTTCCTCTACACCCATATTCCTGCTTGGTTCTAACCTCCCGATTCCTCTAAGCATGCCACATAACAAATGAAATGCATGTCTATCGATTCTTGTATTCTCAATGCATGCTAAGTCACTAATGTAAATAATCCTTTCAACATTTACATCCCTTAATACTTGTCTACTATGGCTATCACCCAACTTTCTTCTCTTATTTGGCAAGTCATCTATTAGCAATGCAAGACAAGCCATTAACAAAAAAAGTAAAAGCATATTTATCATCTCCAAATGCAAGATCAAGAACACAACAACTTTCATCTTCTTTTTACGATCCATGCTGTGAAAACAATAAAGAAAGTCTCAGTACATTGGTTCATGCATTTGAGAAAAACATATTATATGAGAAAGTTGTGGGATCATATCAAATCAAAGAGATAATTACGGTTCCTTCAGTGTAACATGACAAAAAACAAATGACAAAAGAAATAATAATAATACTAAAGGGGCTCTCACTTAATTAGATCAGATCAAATAAAAAGAGCAGTGGGATCAGATCAAAAGAGCAGTGGGCATAGCTGTTTTGCAAGTTTAGTAGAACATGTTGCTAAATCATGGGCTTTGTACCAAAAAAAAAAAACCAAATCATGACGATCAATTCATCAAATCTCAAAAAATTCCTAAGCTGAACTTCTCACTTATTAGAAAAATGCAATCACCTAAGCTGAACTTCTCACCCAATCAGCATTTCACTGTTTCTTCATTCTCCGCCAAAATTAACCACACACACAGTAATAGCAACAGCAAGCAAAGGTTCAATAGAAAACCTTAAACTAGCTCCATTGTCAAGATATAATTCTTGATTGTTACTAAATAAAGCGTTTGGACTGCACTTCAATCCACCTCTCACATACAACTTTTCTTCAAAATAAGATCTTAATAGAAAGAGGCATGTTGTAGATTGTGAACAATAATATCCTTAAATATCTATGTATTAGAAAGATTCAAATATCACACAAAAACTTAGTTAGACATAACGCATGGAGAGTAGAACTTGCAAATCACGTTGTCATCAATTAAACCCTACTGATTCAACATAAAATCACCAAGAAAACAAATCACAGTGATGCTAGAAAATTAACAATAATTTCAAAAGCTCAAAAACAAAGCTTGTAGTTTCAGCACCCTGTCCCATGAATTACCACAACCCCTTCATTAGAAGATCAAACAACAAAGAGAAAAAAAAAATTACCGGAAACCATGGCCATAATCAGGACCACCCAATCACATTCTGACCCTATAAAGGCTCGCTCAATTTAATCAAAAATAAGAAAAACTAAATAATTTTTATGCAAATTCCAAACACAAAATATCTCCCCTGTTCGAACTCGCAGAGTAATTGAAAAACATCAGGTAAAGGAAGAAAACATCGTGATAAAATGCATAAACAAAGCCTCTAATACCAGATCTGCGAAATTGTCAACCAAAAATTACTCTTGACCAATCGGCTACAAAATTTTCCTCAAGAAAGAGAAATGAAGTGAAAGAAAAAAGAAAAAAAAATCAAGCCAAAGTTAAAGCAGATATGAACTCATATATGAACTGGAAAGAGCACGCTGAAGTGATTTTGATAAAAATCAAGTAGTTAAAGCCTCCATTGGCGCATCAAAGGAGCTCCTCTGTTTTTCTCCGATGAAAGGAAGAAAAAAAAAAAGCTACACAACAGATTCTAACGATTGCAGAGCTCTCTTTCAGTCTGATTCAATTTCAATGCGAAAAAAAAAAGAAAAAATCAAAGCTCGATTTCGTTTAAACAACAAATTTCCAACAAAAATAGTAAAATACCTAGCAAACTCAAGAACCAGATGCGGCGGTGATCTAACAGTGAGCTTGTCCACCTCAAAGCCGTGAAGGGTTTCTCGAAGCTTCTGTCAGAGATATGCGAGGAACCCATGAATCGAAGATGGAGGTTTGAATAGGCGAAAATGAAACTGAAAATGAAAAAAAGGCGAAAGAGAGAACCTGAGAACAATGAGCAAGACTGGCGAAGCTACAAGTGGCAGCGCGCGGTGGCCAACACCGGAGCTGTCGCCAGCGGAGAAAGGGGCGATGGCGGCTCGAAGATGGAGGCTCTGCTAGGGTTGTTGAGAAATCAAAATGGGGATGAAGGAGATATCGAATGGCAGATTGAGATTTGCCTATGTTTAGAGAGGGTATTTTTGTCTTTTCACATTTTTAGACTGATTCCCTTCCCATGGGAATCCAATAATCCCATGGTATAAGATGGGAATAAAAATAGGATCATTTCCATTCCTGGGAATAAAATATTCCAGGGAATATTTTTATTGTCCACGAACCAAACATGGGAATACTTCATTCCAGACTTCAAATTCCCGGGAATTTTATAAGATGCCGCGAACCACACGCCCCCTCAGAGATATATGGTCTGAAATGGTGCATTCAACTCCTCTACTCAGGTCAGCTTCTCAGCAAGCCGCTGTCCGATGGGAAACAATCCCTTCCTTCATTCAATTAAATTAATGACTTAATTTAGCAAATAAATTTTAAAATATTAATGACTTAATTTGAATGTACTAATAATGAAACAAAATTCTTCACCAATATCTAATCATATTATATTATCACATCAATAAATATAGTTGAGTCACATCCCACTATTTAAAAACCATGAAAATTAAATATTTTAACCAAATGACTACATAAATTTTTATACCTTATCAACATATACAAATTAAAATGAAATACTAATATGCAAATGAAATAAATTTACAAAGTCTTAAAATTAGTATCGGAGAGTTTTTTTTTCTTCTCCTATATCTTCCACTCACTCTCTTAAGCAATCCCCTGGTACTAAATTTTTTTTCCTATTTATTTTAATCTATAATCTGAATGAGTCGAATATACACCACAGTATAGGTTCCTCGGCGCTGAGGATATCCCCAAAGAGTTTTTAAGACTCTCCACAATTATTTTTGCATATATTTTCCAAAGAATATATATATATATATATATAAATGGGGTAGCATCTATTGATCAAAATAAAAAACAAAACAAAACCTTGTGATTATATGGATAAATATTTTGTAAATTATAATAGTAAGTTTGTGGTTAAACCTATAGCCCAATGGTTATAATTGTCATTTACACCTTTCGAGTGAAAGATCTTATGTTCGAATTCCACAATCCTCTTCCCCCAATCCCTTAGAAAAAATTCTTAACTGTAATGCCTTTGTTAAAAAAAATAAATAGTAAGAGTTTAATTTTAAAATATTATCACTATAAGTTTTTAACACAATTATTTAATTATTTATTTGTATATTAATAAAATAAAATTAACTCTTATTTTATTATTCCAAAACACATGAATTGCAGAGAATTTGATCGATGTTAATTGAAAAAAAAAATACAATGCATTAAAGTTAAATTCTAAATTAAATCCTAATTAATAATAAGAATAAATGAAAGAAAGAGAAGTGATAAAGGCGACTAGAACCTCGGTGGCGTGAACAGTATATGCAATTCTGTGTGCGCGTCGTCGCTGCCCACGACCGACCATGTTGAGATTGACAATGAGAACGAGAATGAGGAGCCTTTCTGTTGGCTTCCATTCCAAATCCAAACTCCTCAACAACAATTATTATAGCTTCCACCATCATCATCATCATCATCATCGTACTCTGCACTCGTCCGCAGCGGATCTGTCACCTTCAGCTTCAGCTTCAGCGTCAAAAGCGAGGGAGCTGGTCTCCTTGACCCGCCACTATGCCACCTGCTACTGGGAGCTCTCCAAAGCTCGCCTCAGGTTCCCTTTTCCATTCCCTTTTCTTAATTCCTAGTACTTTTCTTCTAATCTATTTTAATTAATTCATTAATTAATTGCGCTTCTATTACCCTCTTCCTGTTGTTATTACTATTCCAATGGCTGATTCATTAGGGCTTCAGAATTAGGTGATGCCCCTTTTCACTTTTTGCACTTTGCACGCTTGTTTTCGTTCGCATTGGTATTCAGTATTCTCTCACATCATAAAACGTGTTCTTTTTCTTTTCCCTTTTTTTTTTTTGGGTTGAAAAAATCGTTTTTTTGTGACTGAATTGCAGCATGCTTGTGGTTGCAACATCTGGGACTGGATTTGTATTGGGCAGCACAAGCGGTGCCGTTGACCTTTCGGGGCTTTCTTGGACTTGCATGGGTACCATGATGGTTGCTGCTTCTGCTAACTCTTTGAATCAGGTTGCTTCACTTGTCTTTTTTTGTTTCATTTGTTTCTCTTTTTCAATAACCTTTGCCTTAAAACTGAGTCCCATGTTTGCTCCTTCTATTAAGATATTAGAGCGTCACTTAAATTAATAGCACACATTCAGTATGCAAGAATGCGACGAGCTGAAAATGACTGTTTATTTTGTTTGGTACATAAGATCCGTTTGATGGTTGTCTTTTCAGGTTTTTGAGGTCAACAATGATGCCAAAATGAAGAGAACGATGCGAAGGCCGCTACCCTCAGGACGAATTACAACACCTCATGCAGTTTGCTGGGCATCCTCTGTTGGTTTAGGTGGTACAGCTCTGCTAGCAACTCAGGTGGTGGAACAAATTTGCTCGTTTCTTTCCTATGTTTCTTTTTCTGTTATAAACCTTTTAATGCATTTCTTATCTAATGTTTGATTGATGTGCTTTTAGCTGAGGGACTAACATTGCAGCTTGATGACAAGGTTGTTCCAGGCTAATATGCTAGCTGCTGGGCTTGCTGCTTCCAACCTGGTTTTGTATGCATTTGTATATACTCCGTTGAAGCAGATTCATCCTGTAAATACCTGGGTGGGGGCTGTCGTAGGTGCTATTCCACCACTTTTGGGGTAAATTGTCTTCAAATTTTCTTGTGGCTTTCTTGTGTGTGGTGAATTTTGAATGCTTGACCTTTTTTTTTTTTCTTTATTGTCACTCCTTGCTCAGATGTGTATGGGCATCTGCAAGCATGTTTCCTGCTGTCCCTCACCTCTGTGTGGTTGATTTTCAGATGGGCTGCAGCTTCTGGTGATATTTCACTAAATGCATTAATTCTTCCAGCTGCTTTGTACTTTTGGCAGTTACCACATTTTATGGCCCTTGCCTATATGTGCCGCAATGACTATGCTGCAGGAGGGTATGTCCATGTATCTTCGTTAACAGTGATAAATTTGTTTAATTCAACTATTGTAGCCCCGAGTACATAAATTGTTTAAGACCTTAAAAAGTGGATACCTTTGTTCATGACAGTGATGCAGTGGTCTGTATAGTTTATACCTCATCTCTAAGAAATTGATTTATGAATTTGTTCCAAGAAATCACGGTCAGAATTTCATCTTGGTGTGTTGACTACCAAAGTAAAATTCTTGGTGTTTATCAGTACAGTCAATATCTAGCTATAGCCTGTGAGTTCTTGTGCATGTAATTGCAGAAATGAATGGTTCTTATAACAAATCTGGTGCAAGATAACAATCATTTTTTTTTTCTTTTGGGAATCGTAGGAATTCAATATCAAATTTTTAACTATAAAATTCCTGAAAGTATACATACCTAAACAAAAATTATTAATTCTTTCTTTTCATTTTGGGTAACACTAACTTTCATTCGTATCTACTAAATATGGATTTTGTGACACTGATTGCTGCACACGGATGATGGTCTGCATTCTAAATATCTTTCATTCATTTACAGATGGTCCAAACTATTAACCATATGACATCCTTTACTTACTGATATATGTATGTGTGTGTTGCAAATTTAGGTTTAAGATGTATTCTCTTGCTGATGAATCTGGGAGGAGAACAGCATTGGTGGCATTGAGGAACTCAATATATCTAATACCTTTGGGGTTCTTGGCTTATGATTGTGAGTAGTTGTTTTCTCCTACAATAGATGCTTTATTAAATTTATTTTTTCCTTGAGATTTTGATTATCTGGTGCAAACTTTGATAAAATCAAAATCTCATAAGACGGGCTTGAAAATTCATGTATTTGGATGAAATTTATTTTTATCTTTAACAATAAGAAAGTTTATGTTTTTAATTGAAATCAAAAGTATATCTTCCAAGTTGCAGAATTCAGAGACAACAATTAAGAATAAATTCATTGTGTTTAGTTTTGTTAGTAATGTATGCTGCCATTGTCTAGCACTATGCAATTACTTGATCTATGTAACCTACTTCCCCTAACAGAAAAAGGCTCGGTAGCAGTTGTATGCTGCCATTGTCTTGGCCTAACAACTTAAGACTCTGTTCAAGTGTTTTGTGCTGAAAGACATTAATGTAGCAGCTTGTACATTAGTGCTGACTGCTGAGGACACAGACCATTAAGTCTTTCCACACATATATGAAAAGTTTTTTCATAAGAAATGAATGCTTTGGCCACAAGGAGAATCATGAGACTCATGTTTATGCACCTTTCAACAGGGGGTGTGACTTCTGGATGGTTTTGTCTCGAGTCCACTGCACTAACGCTTGCAATAAGTGCGGCTGCATTTTCATTCTATAGAGATCGTACTAAAGAAAAAGCTAGAAGAATGTTCCATGCCAGTCTTCTTTATCTTCCTGTGTTCATGTCTGGCCTTCTAGTTCATCGTCGTTCTGATAACCAACAACTCTTAGAAGACAGTGCAAAGGGTTTTGTGAGGTCTTCATCCTCTGCGGAAACTCTAGAGCTGGAGGATGAAAATGGTAACCAGAAGATCAAGGGGAGACACTCTTATCCGACACAAGCGCGACCACCGGTAGCATATGCCTCTGTGGCACCGTTTCCCTTTTTGCCTGCTCCTTCTTACAATGTCCCTTGATATCTATTGTTCAGATTTTCTGTGACTCAATTTTCTTATGAAGTTTTGTTTGGTTTATATATTCATTGGAATGGTATTCTAATTGGCTGTTTAAGCCGGCAAGGGTGTTTTGTGTTCCGCATAGAAAATTTCAAAAGCATGAGCAATCTGGAATAAAAGATAATTTGTTTGTACTTTTCTTGCATGATGGATGATATACAGTTAGTTTTTCCCCCCATACTATTTCTCTTCTTTTGTCTCTGTTTTACCCTCATTTTCTCGGTGTTAGTATAGCAATAATATTTAAGGTATGTTTGGGTAGGTGATAAAAATAGAGTGTAAATTTTTATAGATGAAATCTATGTGTAAAATTACATATGAATCTTATTCATGAAAAATTTACTCCTATTTTTGCTCTCCAATCAAAAAGAGTGGATTGCTTTTGTCGATTAAGCCATCGTTAGCAACATAAGTAATCGAACTACATCGATCACGCTTTGCTGCTTTGTCACTGGATCCAAGCCACTACTCAGCCTATAACCTCTTACGCATCTCAATTATGATGCCCAGCTGAGCACATTCAGATCAACGCCCGAAAAAGGAAAAAATAAAAATAAAAATAAAAATCAACGCATGGCTGTTGGAGAAACGGGCTTTAAAGGGAAGTTGACTAACCGGCAATAATGTCAAGTGAATAGAGCTATCTTCCAATCAGATTGTCTTCGGCCACCTGTAATCGATTGGCCACAATAATGTTGGTGAATGAAGTTGAGCCACTTCAGGTTGAGCTACAATAGATGGGCCTTCCTTCATACGGGTAGGGCCATAAGGTTCTTGTGTATGAAAGAATTTTGCTCAATTAAAATTTTTCATTTCAATAACTTTTCAAATAATTGGTGTGAAAGTCAATTATCATGACTTATATGACAATGTATAGTTATATAAAAAAACTATTACTTTGTTAATGCATATAAATTAAATCTATTAAATGTTATTACAAGTAGTTGATGAAAAGAAGATTATAAAAGTATGACTTTTTTACCATGATTAAAATAAAAATCATACGCATGATAACTAATTGATGAAGTAAAAAAATTATACTGATAATATATTAAAAATTATTTTGTTGTTTCGATGTATTGATAATATAAGTCTCTTTTATAGTATCACTACATTAAAATTAACGATTTAAACTTATTCTTTCAGCTTTTTATTTTTAATTGAAATTATCGTTACAATAATAAATATAGGCATACAAAAGTTATCAATACTTTTTTCTGACCGAGAAATATCTAAAGGCAATAACTTGCAAAATTTATGGTGACTGATATTTTGTGAGTTTTTTTTTCATTAAAATATAGAAATGATGGGTAGATAAGAACGAGAGAATTTGGATGCAATGACATCAAGCAAAGAAAAACATCTAAGAAGCACATGAAAAACTGGTGAAAAAAAAGTAAAAAATTAGGATATATTTGGTTATGCAATAAAAAGTGTTGTAAATTTTTATGAACATATTTTATATGTAAAATTACACAGGTCTTCTCCTAAAAAACTTATGTCTATCTAGCACCCTGAACCAAACACAAATGAAAGGAGAGATGAAAGAAAAACTAGACAACTAAAATGTTGTCCAAAATGACATGGTATAATTATTATTCTTCAGATGAATCGATGGATCATACTATTTTATTTCATCTAATAATTACCACGATTTCTCTAAATATTTTGTGCACATTTTTAGGGATGTTTAGCATTACTTGGGCTGAAAATGAGTGACTATTGGATCCACGGCTCTTTGTTGTATTATTTCTTTCATTGGCTGATGCAGAATAAATAGATAATCAAAAGTTCATTGAATTTGATGAAATTAAATTTATTTAAAAAATTATCATTAAAAATGTATATTTTTTGTTTTATTTTTCAGCGGTATGAAACACACAAGACTATGCAAAACTATACGAGAAGTTGACTGGGTTGGAGTGTAGCAGATGTTTATTGTGTTTCTTCTTTTTTCAAAAGAAATAAAATCACAGCGTGGAAAGGTTTTGCTTATAGATTTTAAGACATAAGGATGAACAAACAACGAGCTTGCTCTTAATTAATTCTTCGTTGTAAATGGGTGTTGCAACTTGCAATACATCTTATATAGTTACTAATGATTGAGTTTCAAAGCTCATACCCAACACTTACCATTAAAAATGTATATTTTTTGTTCCATCTTGCATTGTTTAACCCTCTATTATTGGTCGTTCAAAACATAATCTTTACGGCTTAAGTTAAATCTAAATACATATACTTTTCAGCCTAGTTAGTTTAAGACGAAGATTAACTCACTGTTATGGAGAGACGAGTCAATCTTTTAGTTTGACTTTGATTACAATTCTGCTCAAATGCAATGTATGTATGCATTGTTCACTTCAATATCTTTCCTGACCCGTATCTATTTGGTCATATTTTACACCTAATCCGTAGATTGCCAACTACATAACTCTAGAATTCTAACGAATCTACTTGCTAATATTTCACTGTTGTAACAAAATCTTAATTACTTTACTATCATATGTATGATTGATCGAGATATAAGTTCTAGCTGTTGCCTATAGTACATGAGTTGCACACATGATTTATTAAGATTAATTTTGATATCAATTTGAGAGTTTTATATAATCCTCTAATTATATTATATACAGTTACACGTAAGATTTTCGGGATAACGAATGATTGAAAAATCAGAGAATGACTCTAAATCTAAGCTTTAAGCAGAAGCGAAAAACTTAAGCGGTCAGGGGCTGTGCCTCATTATTGAGTGTATTGTGAGAGGTTTTTCTCATTTTATTTTGAAACTAAAATTCTTGGTGTTATTTCTCTTTGGCATCCTAAATAAAATGGTCTCGCTTTGTTCATGGTGGATCCAAAATCCTCCATATATACATGAAGGATGAACTGTCTGCATGCCTAGGCACCATCCAATTATCTAATCATATTCACTGCCTGCTCATATCAGTATCAAATTGTACAGTAGGCCAAGGTCAATTCAATATATGTGTGAAATAGTTGATCCTAAGGTAACTCTTGCACCAGTGCATTTCAAATAGATAATGATCACAATAGATATGTCCGTGCAAGCGAAGCGTCATGAATATTTGACGTTTATTTTATACCACATGAACAACATCTTGACTGTCCTACTAGGAAATCAATTACATTGGAAGAAGATGACCCCCAAAAAATATTGACAAATAAATCCAGAAAATCTCGGGAGCTAGCGCATAAAATTTTTGTCTTCAACCAAGAAAGCATTGCATTAATAGTTTGCAAGGAATGAGGGAGGTTGCATTTTGTCTATCCAACTTGGGCATTTATCATGAAAGAATCTTGATTAACAAAGTGAAAGGAGGCACATCTTTCGAAGTCTCGTGTACAGTTAATGGGTCAGACTCAGATTACACTACTTCGATTCCATGATGCTTGTGATGCTTTATTAGGCCTACTCGACCATGATAAGGAATTCTTAGAAGCTATTATTGATTATTGAATTTTTCAGTAAGGGTAACATTGACGCTACGTTACTTTTAAGCTTAATTATCGTCCACAAAGCTAATAAGCACCACCACGTCAAGGCCTGAGTTTGTTCGGAACCCCTCATAAGTGAAGACATCACTAATTTACAAGCCATATATATTACATCAAATGCAAAGTAGAATTAACTCATCTATTGCCCTAATACATGAAACTCTGCGTCCATAGTTTGTGTATTTACAGTTCTTAACTAGCTTCTTATATAATATTGCTTTTTCTATTAGGCTACCTTGTGGTTGGGATGTGGTTGCATTGAGATTCCTGCGGTTGTATTGCTATTACTGCAGCTGAGGAAAAAATGTAGAATCCAGAATTGCAATTGCAATGCGATTGCAGAAACCGTCAAAACTGAAAAATTGTAAATGTGATGGAATTCTGGTCGTGGTTCACAATTTAAAACCATGTACCCTTCTTAATTCTACAATATCATACTTGGCATTCTCATAACTCTTGTTTAACCTTTTATTTGCTGTTAACTTCCCACTTTCTTCCTTTCTTACTAAGTTCATAGTAAATTATTAAGCATGCATACTTGTGAAATCCTTCTGAAAAACATATATATTAGCTACTGATTTAATCAGATGTTCTTTAAATGAACTATTTACAAGTATGTTAGGAGAAGATAAGACATTTTGTTTTGTATGAAACTGGTAACTCGCTAAGAAATGGAAAGTCCTGTGGTAGAACTTCGGTTCCCATTTATTCAATTTAAGAAACAAATTCATCATGGACCTAAACCCAATTTTGGCAAAGATTCCTTAGCTGGCTGAAGCTATTGTACTTGATAGCCGCTAGACTCTAGACTGCGCTTGAAACTGATAGAATTTATCCATGAATATAATTAAAACTTCATTTTTTTTTTCCACTTTATGGTGAACGGGGAAAGCATACAATACCAATTGAAAGCTTTGACCGTATAGTTTCACTCATAGGATAAATGTATTGACAGTCCATGGCATCGATTGTGTTTTCAAGTGACTTTCTTTGCCCAGCAGGGGGTGAATTGACATACTATCATTTTCTCAAAGGGCATTTTAAAAAACTTATTTGTGCTACTTTGGGGAGAGGGGAGAGTTGGCCGCTGTGTGAGAGAGAGAATGTTAAAATATCTATACACATATTATTATAAACTAAGAAACGTCAAGCTAGCTTTGACTGTACGTTGCACAAAACTGAAGAGGGTAATAGGGTAGAGAAAAAGTGCAAAGAGTGGACAAAGGTATGTATATTTATGACTTGGAGAGTGCCTCATGTATAAATGTTTCAATTTATAGTCTCTACAGTGAGTGGTTAATTAGAACAATTTGGCATGAAGTTCTTAATAAAACTCGTACTTGAATCGAGGCTTATTGGTTCATGCATTATTTCTACATATGACTTTTATTGCATGTAATATTCCATCAGTGAGGAATATTTGCATTAACGTATTGGAATATAATGGATGCTAATTTTGCTTTTATCTAATTTTAATTTTAATAGGAAATAATGCAATCTCCACATGCATGAAAAAAGCAAAGTGGAATGAAGACTTTCTGGATCTGGTTCACAATAGTATTATCACCCATGAACTGGCCGGCGTCATTATAGTAAATGTTAAGTCTTTCTCTGTAGGGCGCACTTTAAAAACGAGCCAGTGCAACTTTCTCGTGGCAATGACATTTTATGCATATATAGACATTTACTGAGATACTTCCTTTGGTATTTTATGCCTTTGTACTCCAAAATCCTCATTGCCCCACAATTTATGCATTTTGACCCCGCTCCACATGAAGTCATTATATTCTTTTTATATTGCCATTCCTTCATTACAAGCTTTCTATTCCAAACTCAAGACATTAGCTGAGAAATGAATTAGATTCATGAAGTTGGTCAGTTATGTTCATATGACTCAGTAGGAAGGCCCTTGATATAGCTGAGATGCTCTGAAATGGTAGAATTTATACACGTATATTGGTGCCATAATTTGGAACAATTATGAGATTTGTCAATCATGCATGCATGCATTCCTATATATACATGTAGCTATAGCCTATATGTTCCCCATTGCACGAAATGAAATACTAACATCTATATTTCACAAGTTAAACAGAGAAAGAAGAAGAAAAGCATTACCACCCATAGTAATCTTAAGAGTGAACAAAAACAGGAAAGCATGCAACGTTCTGAATCCTGTTTTGGCAATCAGAAGTTGCTTAAGCATCAATTTGAAGCAATGAATAATCACGATGATGGCAAAGATTATTTAGTAGATAGCTCCCTTGCCTTAGTGCTCATCACTAGCTTTGTCCATGTAACATTCTGCTTTATAATCACCATTAGAATAATGCTAAATGTTAAGAAAATAAATTCTTGAACCAGTTACTGATCACTTTGATTGGAACATTTGTTGCATAACTACCTCTCAACCTTTTATTATCACTTTCTCTCCTTCTTTTACTGCCATTTGAATTTGTTATTTGTGTAATAGATTATCAAACTAAATAGCAGTTCTCTTGTCACTAACTAAACTGGATGTAAATCTTGATACAACTCAACAAATTTTTGATAAATTTTCTCTATTCTGCTAACATATGCTTTTAGCAATGTCACTGTTAGATTTTGGTTATTGATCTAAGTGAGTAAATCATTGGAAACTCCAAGTGATGTTACATTCTACTTTAAATAGCAAATTGTGTAAGTTTTAATAAGCCTGCCAAAATTGAAACCTGCAAGAGATAGCACATGCAGGTGTCGCTTGCGTGTTTTCCTTGAAGAGGTAAATCTGATACTCTTCTACTCAGCTGATTGTACCTTCTTCGGCAGAGAATCCCTGATTGGCTAGAATACTCTCTCCCTAGCACTTGTTACTGGATATCTGTCACTTGCTTTACCCAGCGTTATGCATACTCAAAAAACAAAGAGCTATTTGTACAAACCGCAAAATCTACCAAGAGAAATTACGTTAAACAACAAAGCTTTTCCATTCAACTTAATTTGATTTTACATTCTTAACCATCTATAAGTATAACCCAATTCATATTCTGCAGATCTACTCCATTTTTTCAATGTCAACAAAGCATGTAATATTTGTGATGATTTTCCAATTCAATTGTAATTTTGGGCAAGTCAAGTTTCCAAATATGCCCTGATTTTAGGGGGTTAAGGGTTAAAGAACCTTCCACATCCAATTGAAAGTTTTGTACATACAGCAGCAAAAGCAAACCCAATTAAAATTAAGAAAGAATAATAATTTATTCCGTAATTAATTGCACTGTTAGCAATGGTTAAATGAAATGAAGTCAACAAAAACCAAACCCAACGGAACACGAAAAAACCAAATAAAAGAAAGACAAAGAACACAACACAACACAAAGTGACTATTCAACTACCTGACTTCTCATTCAGTTTCCTCATGCCTTCGTGCACTTCCT
>JAVHNL010000544.1:0-11000 GCA_031216105.1 Dalbergia cultrata
GAGGGGCAAGGGGAGAGACTGCTTTTTCTCTTTTTCTTTGTGGCCGTAAAATAAACACTTCAGGTATGCAATCTTTCAAATTCACCGTTCATTATTTACTCCTTTTTCGTCTTCCTTGTTTACGCAAGACCCTCCTGATACACAACAAATCACGCTTGCCATCACACTAGGGATTTCGTTCAAGTGATGCTTCTGTTATTTAATTACTTTTTCTTTTCTTTTAATACAAAGTTATAGCTTGTTGGTATCTGCTGTGATTCTTTTCTTCATTTTGGCGAATCTAGTTTTTTGAAGAAGGTTTGCTATATGGACGAGAAGGTTGAGGTGGCGAGTCTCGTGCAGAATCTGAATCCAATGAGGACATGACAAAACAAGTTGCTGATTCCGGGGATTTGAAGGATGGTGTATTGCATACTGAATTTACGGATGACAAGACTGAGGAACAGGTGAATGCTAAAGGTGATCTTCACAGTGAAAGTCAAGGTGATGATACAGCCGAAGGAGTGCATGAAAATTCTGCTCACAGGATTTGGAACTTCAGGGTGAAGAAACTATGGATAAGAGGGAAGGAACCCTTGACACTGATTTAATCCATGGGGATAAGAGGGAAGGAACCCTTGACACTGATTTAATCCATGGGGATAGAAATGGTGAAGAGGTGAGCATATTGGGCGGTCATGGTACTGAATTCAAAGATTATAGCAATGATGAAAGTAATGATGCAAAGGTTCTATCAGATTTAGAACATGAGAAAGCAACTGGTGAAATAGGAGGAGCTTCTCCTGACCTACATGAAGCTGTGGAGGAAAAGAAAGTGATACAAGATGCTGGAAACTCGTCCTTTTTGGAAAACTGTTCTGCTGATGAGATACCAACTGTTCAGGCCAGTGCATATGATTTAAAAGGAGGAAGTACTAAAGATTATCAATCTCAGATTTCCTTTGAAGATAAGAGTGGAGATTATGATGATAAATCGTCTGTGGTTGTGGAGCCTGAAAAGACACAGAGGAATAATGCAAAAAAGAAGGAAATGACTCAGGTAACTGGAGAACAGAAGAGTGAGCTTGTTTCCTCCTCTGGTAAATCTGTTGCTAATGGCTACCCTCCTGTTCATCCGGCTGGCGTTGGAAGTGCAGCTCCATTATTGGAACCTGCACCTCGAGTAGTGCAGCAGCCTCGTGCAAATGGTTCTGCGTCTAATATGCAGTCCCAACAAATAGAATAGTATTTGAATGGGGAGGCTGAGGAGTATGATGATACTCGTGAGAAACTTCAGATGATTAGGGTGAAGTTTCTGCGACTAGCTCATAGGCTGGGACAGACACCTCGCAATCTTGTGGTATTGCAAGTTTTGTGTAGACTAGGACTTGCTGAGCGAGCATCTTAGAGGGAGGAATGGAGGGCATGTTGGTGCTTTTAGCTTTGATCGTGCAAGTGCAATGGCTGAGCAACTTGAGGCGGTTGATCAGGAGCCGCTTGATTTCTCTTGTACAATAATGGTCCTGGGAAAGACTGGAGTTGGTAAAAGTGCTACCATCAATTCTATATTTGATGACATTATGTTTAATACTGATGCTTTTGATTTGGGAACAAAAGAAGTTCAGGATGCTGTAGGAACAGTGCACGGCATTAAAGTATGGGTCATTGATACTCCCGGACTGCTACCCTCCTGGTCAGACCGGCAACATAATGAAAAGATTCTCTCCTCTGTGAAGAGCTTTACTAAGAAAATGCCGCCCGATATTGTGTTGTACCTTGACAGGTTAGACATTCAGAGCCGGGATTTTAGTGACTTGCCAGTCTTACAAACAATTACAGCGGTTTTTGGTCCCTCAATATGATTCAATGCTATTGTGGTTCTAACTCATGCAGCATCTGCTCCTCCTGAAGGCCCTAATGGCACTGCTTCCAGTTACGATATGTTTGTTACACAGAGCTCTCACGTTGTTCAGCAAGCCATTTGCCAAGCAGCTGGAGATATGCGTCTCATGAATCCTGTATCATTGGTGGAGAACCACTCAGCATGCAGAATAAATGGGGCTGGCCAGAGAGTGCTGCCCAATGGTCAGGTTTGGAAACCTCATCTGTTGCTCTTGTCGTTTGCGTCTAAAATTCTGGCCGAAGCAAATGCTCTTCTCAAGTTACAAGATATTCCACCTGGAAAGCCTTTCACAGCTGAAGCAAGAGTGCCACCATTACCATTTCTTCTGTCATCCCTTCTGCAGTCAAGGTCGCAATTAAAGCTGCCCACGGAACAGTTTGGTGATGAGGACAGTCTTGATGATGACATTGATGAATCACCAGATTCTGAAGGCCCTAATGGCACTGCTTCCAGTTACAATATGTTTGTTACACAGCGCTCTCATGTTGTTCAGCAAGCCATTTGCCAAGCAGCTGGAGATATGCGGCTCATGAATCCTGTACCATTGGTGCAGAGCCAAGTACTTGGCATGCAGAATAAATAGGGCTGGCCAGAGGGTGCTGCCCAATGGTCAGTTTTGGAAACCTCATCTGTTGCTCGTCATTTGCATCTAAAATTCTGGCCAAAGCAAATGCACTTCTCAAGTTTCAAGATATTCCACCTGGGAAGCCTTTCCCAGCTCGAGCAAGAGCGCCACCATTACCATTTCCTCTGTCATCATCCCTTCTGCAGTCAAGGCTGCAATTAAAGTTGCCCGAGCAACAGTTTGACAATGAGAACTGTCTTGATGATGACATTGTTGAATCATCAGATTCTGATGATGAAACAGAATCTGATGACCTGCCCCCATTTAAACGTCTAACAAAGGCCCAAGTGGAAAATCTGTCTATAGGAGAGAAGAAAGCATATTTTGATGAGTTTGAGTATTGGGGAAAACTTTTTATGAAGAAACAATTGAAAGAAGAAAGAAGGCATCGGAAGATGATGAAGAAAAGGGCAGAATCAGCAAAAGATCTGCCAAGTCACGGTGGTCAATATGCAGAAGAAGACAGTGTTGGAGACGCATTTGTTCCTGTTCCCATTCCAGATTTGGCGCTGCCGTCTACTTTTGATTCTGATAACTCTGCTCACCGGCATCGGTATCTGGGTTTGTCCAACCAGTGGCTTGTCAGACCTGTCCTTGAAACTCACGGCTGGGATCATGATGTCGGATATGAAGGTCTAAATGTAGAAAGATTGTTTATTATTAAGGACAAGATACCCTTGTCTTTCAGTGGTCAAGTTAGCAAGGACAAAAAGGATGCCAATGTTCAGATGGAAGTAGCCAGTTTGGTAAGGTATGGAAAGGGGAAAGCGACTTCAGTAGGCTTCGACATGCAGACTGTTGGGAAGGACTGGGCTTATACATTATGCAGTGAGACAAGATTTAGTAATTTTAGGAGAAATATGGCAATGGCCGCTCTCTCATTTACTCTCCTGGGTGGAGCCTTGTCGGCTGGAGTTAAAGTAGAAAACAAGTTTGTTGGTAACAAGTTCAGGTTGGTTGTTGCTGGTGGTGCAATGGCAGTTCATGGTAATGTTGCTGTTGGATGCAATGTACAATCACAAATCCCAGTTGGACGGTGCACAAACCTTGTTGCCCAGGCCAATATAAACGACCAAGGAGCTGGACATGTCGGCATACGATTAATTACTTCAGAACAGCTTCAAATTGTTTTGGTTGGTCTCATCCCTCTACTTAAAAAGATACTTGAATATTCTCAACAATTGCTGTTTGAACGATGATGATGTTTCGTAATGTAAGCTGGCAGCACTCGCGCAGTGTTAGGTAATTAATCATGGTCAATGTGGTTTCCTTACTGGATATTCTCTCTTGTTATTTTCATTAAATTATGCTGCTGAGCTCCAAGTAGTGCATATTATTTATTAATGTTGTCCTCATATATATAGTTACTGGCATGTAAATCCTCTCGTTTCTTTTTCCGTTTTTGCAGTGCTAGGGTGTTAAACCTTTGAGTACAGCCCAATTAGTACTTGGAATTTGGATGAGTGGTCTCCTTCATGTTCGTGCCTTCCCGTACGGCCAGTGGAAGGCTATTCTCGTGTTATGGTTTTAATTCAGTGGTTAATATTTTTGTAAAGGATTTGTCGTAACTCTTTACTATTGAATAGTAATATATTAGGGCTAAAATAGAATGCTTGTTGTCGAGATGGGCGTAAGGGTTATTGGTCCATCCATGATGAATGAATTGGTAACTTAATATTGACCTTATTTCCAGCATAGTATTTTCGTCTGCATCTATACTGTCTTGTTGCGTCTATATATACACTTGCAGCTTGAAGAAAGTCTAGGACTATAAAGTTGTAAATTTTAATGGATAAAAGGGTAAGAATTTTGCTCCTCTTTTAGAATGGTGGATTAGAAAAGGGAAAAGTGAGAACAGTAGTTCATTAATCGTCTTGTATAATTGTACTCGTGGTCCCTGCTTGGGAATGTTCAGCTCATTTCAAGGCTTCGTGGCCTCTGAATGAAGGTTCATAACCTGGCAATTAGGACCAAAAGATAACTGACTTGAAAACCACACAGGGAGTTGCAAATTGAGGAAGGAATAGGAAAAGTGTATAAAGTGAATTGTAGTAGTGAAAATTTATACATGTTGGCGAGTAAGTGTTTTGAGAAACATGAAGTTACAATATGTGGAGAGATTTAGAGAACGATTCTAGAAGAGAACGATTGTGCAATAACGAGCTAATCTACTTAATTAAGGTACACATTATCTATCTAACTCCCAGGATCTAAATCTGCATTTTAGGAAATACTTTATCCGTTTTAAAATAATAGTTTTAAGCAAAATAGTATATTTTGAAAAATCAATATATCTTAACATAATTGAGAAAACGAACAATACATCTGGATAACCATGCTAGCTTCAGTGGATGGTTTTGACACCTCAACCTATACATACGATTAAACAATCAAAGTGAAAAATAATATATTTTATAGAAAAATAAGCTAATGTAAACACTTTAAAAAAAATATGAATTATGTGTATATAAAAAAGTATTTAAATGGATGCGAGCATATGAATGGATCCAGTGACAAGAAAAGTTGGATGAAAACCAAACCAGCCTTTCCAATTTTCAGAACGATTCAAATCTCACGTCCTTAATAGTAGAATGCTGACGAGAATAAATAAATTACCTTTATGGCTAATGTTAAAAAACTCGTCATCACTGCAATGGGGACAAAGGGCCTGATAAAAGATTAAAAAAAAGAAAAGAAAAGGGACCTGATAAAAATTTGAAGCATCAAATGACTGGATAGTTAACTAAATGAACTTCCTTATGATGTTAGTAATAAACAAAATTTCATGATTTTATGTTTTGCCATAGAAGTGAAGAACCATCACCACATACTGCTGGAATTGGAAACCCCAAAGGCTTGCCCTCAAGCATTTCAGGAAGAACCTAGGACATGCACAAAGAACTGAACAAATCACAAGCCACATCCACATAAACATAAACATATCAAGTGTGAATACAATCGAGATACAAAAGCAACGAAAGGCTCAAAGTCTACGAAATTTATAGCATGAAACTAAAACTCAACCTCCCTCTTGATATAATCCGGAATATTAGAATTCATCCCTATAAATAGTTAGCTCCAACACTCAGTAAACAGAGGCCTCACACAAAACTAATTTCTATTGAAGAACCACAAATTCAACTCAGTCCTATACCTCAGGTTTTCTGATCTCAAAGACGGTTACAATAAGAGTTTCTCCTTCACACGGCTCCACACTCAAGCTAGAAATCTCCTAATAGAAAATGTCATTCCAAAAATCCAAAGCCCCTTCAAATTAAAGCAAGTATAAAACCCTTGCATCGATTTTTTTTTTTTTTGTCTCTTTTCCTTTTAGTGTTACACATTAAAATAAATACAAAATCACGCATTTTCAATCTCGTTGACAAAAATCACACATCTTTAGAAGTGATTGATAGATCACTGAAATTGGCTAAGGATATGCTCTAAGTATCTAATAAGCTCTGGTCAGGAAGATTCTTCATATATCAATTGATGAACTGTGTTGTGTACCTTATATTAGATTTATTCCATCCTACATGAAATAACCATTTTTGTGCCAGGTCACTGCATATATGCTATTTGTTTCTTTATCATTTGAGCTCGTAGTTCACATTTACTAATGACCAGCTCAATTACTTGGCTTAGATCCACGGTGCATTAGCATTAGTTATCTATTATTCTAGGATAGGTGCACTAATTAAGTTTTATGAGAAAATAACATAGCAAAAATTGTGTAGTTAGTTGACTAAATTAATATGGTTTCCATTTGCAAGTTTTGGACAGTGGGAAGAAAAAAGAGACAGGATGCAGGCCCATCTGCAAAGACTAAGGCAAGTGGCAAAGATGCTTCTAAGAAGGAAAAGACCTCTGTCTTTGCTATGCCAAAAGAGTCTCTTCATCCAGTAAGCCCAAGGCAAAATCTGCTCCAAAAGCTTCTGCATACACTGACGGTATTAATCTTCCCCCAGCAGATGATGAAGAAGAAGAAGATCTCTTGGAAGAGGAGTAAGAGCAGAATAATGTGTCCAGACAGTCCAGTCAGCAGCAGAGGCCTGATTTGAAGCCACTTGATGTATCGACCACAGACAAAGTTGAAAAAGCGTGAAAAGAAGAAAGCTCTTGAGGATGATCATGATACTTTCACTGTGGTCACTAGAAGCCAAACCTCAGTGCTCCGTGGAGAAGATGATGCTGATGCTAATGTCAAAGAAACAACAATAGAAAATAATTTCTGGGTGTCTACTCAGGATAAAGAACTTTGCAATTGATGATTGCAAAGTTTAAGCATAAGGCGATAAAAACAGTTAATGGAAGGGAGAAATTCTTTGTCCTCACACCTCAAATGGCTAATCTTAGAAGTCTCGTAGAATTATTTTCACTATTATTCACAGTAATATAATTGGGTGTTCCGAAAATTAGAGAATTGCTAATACTAATCATCAATTGAATTAAATAGCTAATACTAACCATAAACTGAACTGAATTGCCAATACAATCGTCTATTTGACATAATTGATAATTGCCAATTAAATTAGATCATTAGATTCGATGAGAAAATGCTAATACTAATCGTGTGATTGTTTCAATCAAGGCTCATCTCATAGCCAATATCCAACTACCATATCCATAGTTTCAAAAATAACAAACGATAAAAAATGAGCAAGACTACGATTAATGAATTACATCTCGCTTAAGAAAGCAGTAGTCAAAACCATATGTGTGTGGAGAGAAGCCTTCAGTATCTTAATCACCTGTGAAGAAAGAATAAAGAATTAGATCAAATATCAATTAAAATAGAGGAAGAACTTTTTTTTTTTTTTTTAAAGAACCATTATGAATTATCAAATTTATTAGTGATATGTTAAACTTTGATAACAAAGTAAATTCATGTTTTATAGATCCTACTAATTACATGTCAATCCATGTATAATAACATCAAGTGCTTAATCAGTGAAGCTATTTTCACAACTTTCATATGAGAACACCTTATGTGTGGCCTTGATCAATGATAATATTTAATTGCATTCTTTGGTTTGTCTGTTACATTTTTTGGGGCTTTTCTTCCCTCTTGTTATGACACATTGCAAACATATTACATAAACTTTGCCATTTATTCAGAGAGATACAGGAAAAATATGAGATCCACAGTGATAAGCTGAATGAAGCTTACAGAGACCTCAGTAAACAGAGACCTCACACAAAACTAATAGAATTTCTAACGAAGAACCATAAATTCAACTTAGTTAGGTTTTCTGATCTCAAAGCCGGTTACAATAGGAGTTTCTCCTTCACACGGCTCCACAGTCAAGCTAGAAATCTCCTAATAGAAAACGTCATTCCAAAAATTCAACAAAGTGGATTTTTCAGGAAGTGGTCATTTTTCTAGGAAGAAAAAAACTTGAATCTCTATGTAAGGAAAGAACTAAAGAAGGAAATATGCAAAGTAAACTCTTAGGGACCACATAAGAACCACCGCCTATTAAACTCATAAATTTAGATATTATCCCACTCTTACATCTTTAAAATTTGTAAACACTTAGAGACCACATAAGAACCACCGCCCCTTTAGAGAAATATGCAAAGTAAATCAACCAGTAAAAAAAATGCCTACCGCTTCTATCGTTAGCTCAACCTCTCTCAGTCGCAGAGAATCCAAATTGAGCCTTTGATGCTTCACAAGTTCCGTCAAGTCAGTTGCTGGCTCAACTCGTAAATTATCGCTGATAAGGTAGACATGACCCGCACGAACAAAGCCGGGCCCAATCGCAGAATCACGGGCTGAAGCAGAATCCACTACACCGGTGGATACTTCACCGGTTACAAATCTCACTCCTTTGCTCATGGAGGCCTGAGTAGGTTCCACAGCTTTACATCCCGGGCACTCATAACCGTGTACGTCTGTGACCTTGAACTCCTTACACAGATGATACGGACACGTGAATAACATTGGCATCCAGGAATGGACAAGATCTTTTGCTGCCAGCGGAAAGACTGTGGCCGGAGAAAACACGGGAGGTCTCAACAGTGATCCCTTGTCCTGGTTTGGAAGCCAGTATCCCTCTCCGATGTCTTTGACACTCGCGTAGAGGCGGCCGATAGAACCCGGCATGGCCTCGGGCGACACAAGACTAGCCACAGTGCCCAGAGGCAACTGCAGCATGTTAAAGAGACAATCTACAGCTTCCTTGGACGCTTCTGCATATACAACCCTATTCTCATCTGGTTCGATTAAAAGCGTCAATGTCATATTGTTGTACGCCATGAGAGCGAGAGTGAGAGTGGCAGTGGGAGAGAGACGAGAGGAAGACAGGAGTGGAAGTGGGAGTGAATTTAGGGCCAAAAAGAAAGAAACAAATATATATATAAACGATATTTCTGGTTTTGCTGTCAAAGGTTCAAAATATAATGAAAACGTTGATAATTATCTTATCTTATTAATCTAATTAATAAAGAAATAAAATCCATAGCCGACGTAGAATTTGCTAATGTGTTAAAAAATATTATATTAACTTATTGTTTTCTGTATCATTTGAACAACATAAATGGGCATCATGATTTGAAAATGATAAAAGAAAACTCAACAACTGAATAAAAAAAAATTCTTTTGACTCCAAAAGAATAAAATATTTGCCATCATAAATAGTGTGAAAAATAATGAAAACTGGAAATATATTTTAATTTTATTTTTTATTTGTTATTTTTTAAAATTCTCCTGATCCTGGTGATAAAGCACTGCCCAACGACCCTAACATTAAATGCAGGGATTTATTGATTTTATTTAATGCTAGTGGCAGAGGCACTTTGTTTGATATTAATAAAACATTTTATCAATTATATTTTTTTTTTCAGTTTTTTCCTATGTTCATGGATCTATCATCATTTGTCAAGTATCATTCTCTTCTTTCTTGATCTCTTGAAACGTGGGTGTAGTAGGTGTCGGGCCGAGAAGTTAATAGGTTTCACAGTTACATTTTGTAACTCTTTTGCATTTTTTTTTTTTTTGCCCTTATAATTAGCTGCTTATTAAATGATAATAATATTTAACATGTAAGAAATTGGGGGGAAAATGTGATAAAATGCCTCAACCACTTTATATAATACTATAATATAGATAGATTTTATTATAGTCAAGGTTTCAATTTTAAGTTAGGGAAAAATATGGCTTCTTTATATATAATTCATTCATTCAAGCGGTGGTAGACTTATTTGGTGAACGTAAAAAATAAAGTTATTGATGTTGTTATTTTCCATTTCAGTGTTTGTTTTAATGGTTGGTGACAAATCTAAATAAAACTAGGCCCAAAAAAGTTGCAAAAGTAATATGAACAATTTAGAGCATCAAAATTCAAAATTTAGAGTTTTCAAAGAAATTTATGAACAATTTAAATATTTCTTTAAAAATTCTAATGATATATTAAAATACCAAGTTAACATAAAGGCAGTTGTACCAAATACTGCTTATCAATATGAGAAACAGCCAATTAAAATAGGAGGAGGTCACAATCCAAGAAGAAAGCAAAACCAAACGAAAATAAAATGAGAGGAGTTACAATATTAAAACTACCACCTATAATTTCGCAAAACACCAAACTACCTCCTTAAAGGAATTAAGACAATTAGTGACATAATTTTATTATAGTGAAAATTTATATCTGTGTATACATTTTACCAAACTACCTCCTTAAAGGAATTAAGACAATTAGTGATATATGAGAGGGTCGTTCAAATTCGATTATATGTGAGTCTCTTGTCTTAATTTTCCTTTTTCATGTTAACTATAGTCTATAGAAAATCTCAACTTATTGAATCAATTAATTAGTTTTTTAAACATAAATGAACATGAGCAGTTTTAAAAAAAAGATGCATGAAGGGATAAATTAATAGAGGATGCAAAATAGAAGTAATACCGAAATTGATGGTAAAACCAAAATAATATAGGCCCCTTCATAAATTTGGGTTCCCCCTTTCTATTATGCAAAAAAGATATATGAAAGCATAAATGAAATGTAAAGTTCATGCAATCATTCATTGTTTAGTGGCTCTTATGCCAATTTTGCATATAAAATTGAAACAAAATCAGGTAAAAATACGCATTTTATGTAACCAATTTATTTTAATTCAAAATCGTGATAAGTGATGAAATAAGAACTGCAATAAATAGATATGCATGCATTTTGCAAGAATTTCAATTCAAACTCCATAGACAAACACAAATTTCAATGAAGAAGAGGAATAGAAGCCTACAAACAGAAATAAAGAAGAAAAAATAAAACCAAAACTATTTGAAGGAATCAAGCATGGTATCCAAATAAGAGGATGGAGGAATCAGATTTTTCCACTACTAAAGAGAGAATTGTGATCCCAAATCCCAATATTGGGTTGGAAAAGAGATGATACATTGCTGAAGGAAAAAAGAGAAGTAGAAAAGTATAGAAAAAAATAAAGCTAAACAATAAAAAAAGAATAATAACACATAATTCACCTTTTTTATTT
>JAVHNL010000545.1:0-12000 GCA_031216105.1 Dalbergia cultrata
AAGTGAAAGTAACCATGTGGGATGAATATGTTACACTAGTTCATAAGTGAATGAAGACCAATGTTTCTGAAGATTCTAAAGTCAATATTGTCATTTTTTTCATCCACAATAATTAAGGAATATGCTTGTATTATGATTTATGATCACACACATGCAATCACATACCTTCACCAAATTTTAAATTTTAATAAAAACATGTTTTTTAATTGTAGATGAATTTTCTATTTCTTCATCAAGTTCAACCAAGATTTATGTCAACATAGACATACCGGAAGCTAATGAACTCAAACAATCATTGAAGTATGTATTTTTTTATTCCATAATATGGTAATAATTTTAAATATTTAAAAATTTAATTATATTAATGCATCATTACAGGGATTCTCCAAATTTAAATTTACTTGATAACATTGAGATCACAAAGTTAGAAAGTCCTTCAAAGTTCGATAATATAAGGATCATATTGGAAATTTTGTCTATGGGAACTACAAAGAATAATATGGTAACTTTTCTATTTATAAATTTATTCATTTTAATTCTTTTTATAAATAAAGATAACATTTTAAATTTTTTTACCAGAATGCTACTTATTGCTATGTTGCAACTATAGACGATATTTTGCGTAGAAACGGATTGTATTATGTTTCTTGCCCTCATTGCAAAAGAAAGGTTTGAAAGTCATCTACAAATTTCAATTGTGATTTTTACAACAAGACTATTGAGTACCCAATGACAACATAATTATTATTTAATACATAATTATAATATTACGTATTGTCACTATGCTAGTTTAATCTTCATGTTAGTATTTATTGTGTTATTTGTCTATATATTTCATGGAAGGCTTCGTTGATGTCAAAGATTCTACAAATTCAACAATATTTGTTTTATTTGATGAAGTGGATGAACAGTTAGGACAAGTTAAGTTAAATGACTTTATTGCAGCTTTGGAAAGTGTAAGAAGTTAAATAAATATTAACTTTAATATTTGACATTGTCATGATATAATAGAAAAAATGAACTACTTATTTATTTATGAGTTTATTTAATATAGGCAAATATGGATGAGTCGAAGCTACCTCCATAACTCCTTAAAATGATAGGTTCTTCTCATATTTTTGAAGTGAAAATGAGCATTTATTTTGAGAGTCGTGGGAAGTAGAGTTTCACTACAAATAAAATTTTTAAACCCAAAGTGAAGGTAAAAACTATCTTTTAAATAAAAATTCATAATATAATTTTAAAAGTTTTAAATTAAATTTTTGGTGTTAATGCAGTTAGAGAAGGAAGAGAAGGTAGAAAATTCAAATGCTCTAACAACAGAGCCAAAAGCAAAGGTAATAATTTTTAAATAAAAAAATGATAATATAAGTTTAAAAGTTTTAAATTAAACTTTTTTCGTGTTAATGCGACTAGAGAAGGAAGATAAGATAGAAAATTCAAATGTTCCATTATTAAACACCTTACAAATAACCAACTCCTCAAAAGAATCTTTTGAGTCAACAAAAATGAAGAGAAGATTAAGGTATGACACATATTATTTTATAAATGAATTTTGAGAAATATGTTAAATCTTATGAAATTTTATAACTTCTTAGGCTACAATATGGTGATGAAGAATAGCATCCCAATGAAGAAGACCCTTGTAGGATACAGAAGATTGAAGAATAGCTGTAATGAATATTTTGAAGTTTGTGAAAACAATAACAATATCCCCCTTAAATTAGTATTTATTTTTCTTGTTATACATTTTTTTTGGTCTACTCAAATTCTCCTACACTATCAATTAAAATTAATTTTTTTATAAAAACTATCTAATAATATATACACGTCACTAAATATTTATTGAAAAAAAAATTCATTATATCCAAAAAAATTTGAATTTTATTAATACACTTTTACAAGAATAGTATAAAATTTATTTATTTTCCTTTTAATCTCTAATTTTAAAATGTTTTAATTTAGATTGTGTTTTTAAGTTTAAACGCTATATATGAATTCCATTTGTTAGTTAAATGCTTTTTAAAAATATTTAAGGTATAATAAAAAATTATTTAGACCAAGTAACTAAATATTTATTAAAAAGTTATCTAAAAATATTTATAAAAATTATCTAATAATATATACACCTCACTAAATATTTATTAAGAAATAAAATTAATTATATCCATAAAATTCTAAATTTTATTAGTACAATTTTACATGAATAGTATTTAAAACTCATTCTTTCCTTTTAATCTCTATTTTTTTAAAAAAATGTTTTAATTTAGATTGTGTTTTTAAGTTTAAATGCTATATATGTATTCCATTTGTTGGTTAAATGCTTTTTTAAAATATTTAATGTATAATAAAAGATATTATTTATGACTAAATCAAATAATTTTTAATTGCTGAAATTATGGTAATGTAAAAAGGAAAGATCAAATACTATGCTGAATAGATCAAATATTAATGCAATAGATGTCTTCTTAATTCCATTACAAAATATTACAAATCTTACATTTAGTTTGTAGGTTGATTCCACAATTTTAATGCAATAAATGTCTTCTTAATTCCATTACAAAATATTACAAACTTACGTTCAGTTTATAGGTTGATTCCATTACAAATATTTATAAAATTAAAACTTAGAAACGTAAGATTATTCAATTTTTATTTTGTTAATGGTATATTATTTTTAGACTATTAATTCATAGGTGATAATTTGTCCTTTTAAATTTTGTAACTACAATTATATAGAACTTTCTACTATTCTATATATATTCAACCACAGAGATTGAACTAAATGCTCTCTGAATATCTTTGAAAAAGGACAAACACGGTGCAAATATAAGATACATAAATTCTCTATCTTTTAATCTCTCAAGTTTTCCATTGGGAATTTAGGATCCATGGTGTGCAGTGCTTTCTACCAAAGAGTGTCATACTCTTTGGATTAACAAAGAGTGCCTTCTCCACCTTTAAAATTGATTATTCCATCATATTCTTTCCTTTTAGAAGGTAATTTATTTTCTTTCAACACTTGCTTTTGTACTTTCAACACAATTATCTTTTGCCACAACTTAGTTTTAATCATTTCCATTGGGAATCTAGAATCCAAGGTGTACAACACTTTCTACTGGAAAGTATCATACTCCTTGGACTAATCAAGAGTGCCTTCTCCACATTTAAAGTTGGTGATTCCATCATCTTCTTTCCTTTTGCAAGGTAATTTCCTTTCTTTCAACACTTGCTTTGTACTTTTAATTCTTTTTTCATGTTAAAGTTGAGATATTTCATACAAAATATTACTCTATTATTTATAACACAATTATCTTTTGGCACAACTTAATGTTATGTAGATTTGCAAATGGAAAAATTTTAAAAAAACACGAATGTTTAATTACGAATTTTTTTTGAAGAAAAAATTATATAAATGGACAATCCAAGCATTGTAATTTCCATCTATATATATATATATATATATATATTCTTCTATACACAACAAGAAAAGTGCAATAGCTTCTACAACTAATAAAATATAAAAAATAACATGTTAGTTTAACTCTACCAAAATGTCATCATATAGTACATAGTTTAAAAAGTTAAAAAATTCGGGCATTATTTATTTACTTACCTTAGGCTTTTTTTTTAAAAAAAACTTATACCCTAATTATCCCTGTGTATTAACTCAATACTTATAGGCACGTTGAAGTATACTAAAATCTCTCTACATGAAAAACTAGATATAAAAAGAAAATTTAAATGTTTAAAACAATTAATTTAGTTAACAAAAAATTTAGATTCAATATTTAAAAATACAAAGAAAGATTGACATATATGGACGAAGAAAAATTATATTTTCACAAGTATTATTATAATATGTAAAATTTATTTTAACTTTGGTTTTAATTGTATGTTAGAAAAATTTCAAAAAATCTTATTCGTTAAAAGTTATTTTCTATAAATGTTTTTATAAGTTATAACTTAAATCACATCTTTATATAATATAATTTTCCATGACAAATATACGATAATACAAATGCATCATAATCTTAAGGAATTAATGACAGAATTTATTAAACAGCAAATACACATTATCATGAGTTGAGAAATTAATATAGTTTTACAAATATTAATCTTATTTTAAATAATTTTTGTAACTGATACATTACTTTCAACCTTTCTAGGATGACCATTATTTTTTTTAATAACTTTGTGGCACTAATAATCTGCTAATTGTTAAAATTAATTATGGTAATGCATCATCCTTAAATAGAACAATTTTGGAAATTCTCAGCAATAGTCTATAATCCATAGAGGCTGAAATATTTGTTCAATAACTTCTACTACCAAAGAAATGGAGAAACACAAAGGTTAAAATTTGAAGATTAAAATTTAGTATCTTATAAATTACAACAAATTATTAATTCAAATCATTTTTGTAATTTGAAAAATTACTCTCACATTATTTTTACTGGCTCTACAATTAATTTTTGTGGTTAATTTATGGTGTTAATTATTGGCTATTTGTTAAAATTAATTTTTTTAATCCATCAATCCTTAATTAGAATTATTTGGGCAATTCTCTACAGTATTATATATTCGGTAGATGCTGAAATATTAGTGTAATGACTTCTACGGCTAAAAAAATGGAGAAAGAAAGAGATTAGTTCAATTATTATTACACTTAACCTTCACCATGTAATTATATTTACTTACAAAGAAATGTCAAATACTTTTTGTTTACTTAATATTTTTAATTCTTTATTTTTATTTTACTTTATATTAATGAACATGAACAACTTGCTTTATAAATTGTAAATATTTCCACTTTTTAAACCGAAATATACATTCTGATGAGTCGACAAATTAATATAATTTTATAAATATTAATCTTATAAAAGTTATATATTAAAACTTAGTATCTTACAAATTACAATAAATTGCTTATTCAAATCATATTTTTAATTTAAAAAATTACTCTGACACATTATTTCTATCCTTTTTGGGATTATTTTTAAATAAATTTGTGGCATTAATTATATGTTTTTAGTTAAAATTAATTTATTTTTAAATGCATCATCCTTAATTACAACTATTTTGGAAATTCTCAGCAGTACCGTATATCCCATACAAGTTAAAATATTGTTGCAATGACTTCTACGGGAAAAGAAAGAGAGAAAGACAAAGACTAGTTCAATTATTATTATTATTATTATTATTATATTTAAATTTCATCATGTAAGTATGCTTAGTTACGAAAAAAAGGTCAAACACTATTTTTTTTTTGGTTTAATGTTTTTCATTATTTATTTTCTTTTGCTTTATATATATATATATGTATATGAACATGAATAACTTAGTTTATAAATTATGAATATTTCTATATATATATATGTATATATATGTATATGAACATGAATAACTTAGTTTATAAATTATGAATATTTCTATCTTGCAATGACAATTTGTTAAATTTATTGATTCAAACTATGTCATTTTTTATGTATATTAACTTTAAAAAAAGACTACAGGTCATAATGGAAGATCCAAAACCTTCACAGAAATTGCTCAAGGCATCCAGCTTCAATCACATAAAATCTTTTTACCAAATGGAAAAATACAATCTTTTTGCGGACTTACCATTTGTTCATAATGCATGGACTCAAATATAGGTAATTTTATCACAAAATACTTAACTGCCAAACATATTTCTGCTCATATTGACATTATGTTACCTCAAAATTGCAAAAGTTTAAGACATTGAACAAAACTTTCCATTCAAATTAAAATAAGTAGTTGTTTTGCTTTAATCTTTTTCGGAAGGCATGAATGTGTCAATTGAACTTGTCCAAGTAAGAGGAGAATGTCACGCAAGTGAAGTTAATGACACAAATACTCAAAGTTCGCATTCAAGACTTCATCACCATCCAATTGGTTAGTATAAATTAACTTGAACAAATAAAAAGGGTACCAAATCTAATGTGACACTCCTTAAAAAATGCAGGAAATAGTCTAAATAACTTGGATCTTGGCCACCCAAAATATCAATGTGAAAATTGTGGGAGCTCTATGTGGTATGAGGAAAGGATACATAAACCACATCGACCTAGAAAACCAAAATATTCACTTTGCTGCAAACAAGGAAAAGTTAGCCTTCCAAGCTTACGAGAACCACCAGAGACTTTGAAGAATCTTTTGAGTTATGATGGGGATCATCGTTTAATCAAGTTTAGAGAAAAAGTTTGGGTACATAATTCTATGTTTGCTTTCATATCAATGGGGGCAAAAATGGATAACATAGTCAACTTGGGACCAGGTCCGTATGTCTATAGAATTTTTTATCAGAATTACATAGGATTAGAGGAATCATACTAACAGAAGGTAAGCAACGTAAGTTCTCACAACTTTATGTACATGATACAGAAAATGAAGTCCAAAATTGGTTGGATTCCTTAAACAGTGGATAAATAGCATAAAATGTAGATGAAAATATTGTTCAAATGTTGAAAGAAATGCTTGACATGCATAATCCAGTTGCCCAAGTTTTTAGAATGGCAAGAGATAGATTATCTACACCTGATAGCAAAAATCTACGCATTATACTATTTTGTATGAGATCAGTAGAATCACAACAATATAGTAGACCAATCTTGATAGAAGTTACTGCTTTTATTATTGGAGATTTTGGTCAATCTGATGGAATGAGAGATATAATCATAGAGCATAAAATAGATGGACTCCAGAGAATAAGTGTGAATTGCATCCTTCTTTCATGGCAATGCAATATCCGCTATTACTTCCATATGGTGAAGATTGATTTCACTTGGACATTCCATATTCTCATAATAATGGAAGAAATAGAACAAAATGAGGCAAATTGACAATGAAAGAATATTATGCATATCGATTGCAACAAAGAAGATCAGAAGCAAAGACTCTCATATGTGGTAGTCAATTAATTCAATTGAAATGGATTAGACAAAATCAAGTAGTGATATGCACAGAGCTATATAAGAATGTTTGTGACGTGGTAGTTCGTGGAGATACTATATATAGCTGCTGCAATTGGTAAAAGAATTGTATTACCCTCTTCTTTTATGGTCGAATCTCGGTACATGGTCTAGAATTATCAAGATGCTATGCCCATATGTAGAACTTTTGGCAATCCTGATATCTTCATAACATTTACTGCCAATCCAAAATGGCTCGAGATGCAATATATGCTTGATGAAGTTCCAGGACAATCTATTGAAACGAGGCCTGACATTAAGACCTGAGTACTCAAGATGAAACTTGATCGACTAATGAAATACATAGTTGAAGAGCAGTATTTTGGCTGACTAATATAAGGTATAATGGAGTTTGATCTTATTTTTTCTACACACACACACACACACATTACTCTTCAACACCATTGACTATATTTATCATTCCTTCACTATCTTTTTATCTTTTGTAGCAATATATACAATAGAGTTTCAAAAAAGAGGCCTACCTCATGCTCACATTCTTCTATTACTTCACCAAAATAATAAGTTGCCAACAGCACAAGATATAGATAAAATAATTTCAATAAAGTTGCCATCAGAAGAGGATGATATAGAAGCATATAATGTTGTAGCATAGTTCATGATCCATGGCCGTGTGGATCAGCAAGCAAAAATGCGCCTTGCATGGTTGACAGTTACTACATTAGAAATTATCCAAAAAGATTTACCATCGAAACAACCATCGATAGGGATGGCATTCCAACCTATAGAAGGAGGGACAATGGAAGACATGTGAAAAAAGGAGAAATCAACTTGGACAATCGATTTGTTGTTCTATATAATTGACATTTGTTACTCGCATTTCAAGCTCATTTGAATGTGGAGTAGTGCAATAAGTCTAAGGCGATAAAGTATCTCTTTGAGTATCTCCATAAAGGTCTAGATAGAGCAACAATTCTAATAGAAGAAAATGTTTCACAAAACAAGTTCATCAGATATAAGACATGTTGATGAGATCAAAACATACTTGGATTGCATGTAAATCTTCAAAACCAAAAAGTAAAATAAAAATTAACATGTTATATCATTTATTTTGTACCATCTTAGTTGTATGAATCATATTAATAACTAATTGTAATTATATATTACTTATTAGACTTAGTCTATTAATTTACCTTACATTGGCTAACATTTTTTTATTTTATTTTAAAAACTCTTTTAGTTAATATGTATTATTATACTGTTTTCCTTAATTAAACTTGCGCTACATAACTTTGCATATTTTATATGTATTATTATATACTTATATAAATATTATTGTATGTAATAGAGAATAAAGCCAAATAAGCTTTTTCTCATCTTGAAATATCTAATTATTTCCATCTTTACATAACTCTCTAATAATAGTATGCATTGTTATAACTTTGTACTTAAATTCTCATAAATTATAGATATGTCTCAGCATGTGAAGCCTCTTGGGAATTTACAATTTTGATATACATTATAGAAGTCCAACAGTTATACGATTGATCTTTCATTTACCAGAGGAAAACTCGATTACTCTAAGAGATTCAGAGCATTTGGCATTGGTCATTAGAAGATAAGGGATACAACAAACCATGTTCACAAAATGGATGAATATGAATTCAGGTGATTATGAAGCATGTTTGCTAACGTATTCTGAATTCCGAACAAAATTTGTTTGGGATAAAAGAAATAAGAAATGGAAACCAAGGCAAGTTGGCAAAATGATTAGACGGATCTTTTATGCTCATCCAAAAAGATATTTCTTTACAATTTTTTAAATTTATTATACATTTTTTAAGGATACTAATGCAATAATTTATGTTTTAACCATATAAATTTGGAAAAGTAAAGATGAATATGATTATGGTATATTTATTATTCCTTTTTAAAGTTGTTTTAAAGAGATCAAGGATTAAAAGATGTTAAGGTTACTTATTTCTCTAAACATAACTATTATATAAGTTAAAATATTTTTCTTTTAAAAAATAAATTTTATAGTGTTTAAACTTCAAGTAGATTAATTCTCACAATTATAATTACAAAGATAAAATATGATATTTAGTACAAATTAGCCAAATTAAATATTGTAATACTTAATTATTTAATATGTTAACACCGCAATTGAAATTAATATTCACTTTCATTTGGATTTTAAAATATTACTTCACTTTATTCAATATCAAGTGAAAGATATTACTTAAGAATTTTGTTGAATATCATTCGAGAACCGAAAAACTATGAAGAAATCAGGACAGTGGGCCATGTGGCACATAAAACTTTCAAAGAAACATGTAATGCTCTTGGCCTTTTGAATGATGACAAAGAGTGGAATGCTGCTTTGAACAAAGCAAGCCATTGGGCTACAACTTCTCAATTGAGAGAATTATTTGTCACTATTCTTTTTGGTGAAGTAGCATATCTGAAGCAATTATGGGGAAATAATTGGCAATTATTGTCTGATGATATTCTCTACAAGAAAAGAAGGTTATTTCATCACTTTGATTTACAACTGATTGATTGACAAATCCAATCGTATTGCTTGATTGAAATTGAAAAGATATTGATCAAGAATGGAAAAGAGCTCTATGATTTTAATGGATTGCCTCAACCAGATACATCATTTATTGAAGCAATGGATAACAGACTCATCAGAAAAGAACTTAACTATAATGGTGAAGACCTTACACTAGAGCATGAAAGGTGTCACCCATTACTTAAGGAGCAACAAAGACAAATATACAATGATGTTATCCATGTTATGTATGTTGTGTCTACTAATATAGGAGGAGTTTACTTTGTCTATGGTCATGGAGGCATTGGAAAGACTTTTCTCTATAAGACTATCATTGCAAAATTGAGGGCAGAGAAACAAATTGTACTTGCTATTTTGCTAATAGTTTCTTATCCGCTAAAGAAATCAAGACAAAGTTGTGAGTCCATTTGGAGGAAAAACCATGCTTCTTGGTAGAGATTTTAGACAAATATTACCTGTAATACCCCTAGGACAAAGGCAAGTATAAACAAATCTTACTTGTGGGATCATTGTACAACCTTTATGCTGACAAAAAGTATGAGAGTTAGTGGCACTTCAGCTTTAGGTACAACAAATTCTTCAACATGAGAATTTAATGAATGGCTTCTACAAGTTGGTGATGAAAAAAATACCAACAACAACTAGAGAGGGAGAAGACCTTCCTACATGGACAAAAATACCATTACAATATCTTCTTAAGCTTGCCGATGATCCACTCAAACAAATACTTGACAGCACATATCCAGATTTACAACAGCACATGCGGGATGAAGAATATCTTAGGGAAAGGGCAATATTGACTCCTTTAAATGACACAATTGGTGAAATCAATGGTTATATTTTCAATATGATTGAAGGTCAAACTAAACAATATAGAAGCTCAAATGAGATTGACAAAGCAACTAATAACATAGCAGAACAAGAGCTTATGTATCCAGTAGAATTTTTGAATACTTTAAATTTTATTAGGTTCCCAAACCATCGTTTACAACTAAAAGAAGGGATGCCGGTTATGTTGCTTAGAAACATAAATCCCGCATTAGGAATGTGCAATGGAACAAGACTACTTATTATGCACTTAGGAGATTTGATCATAGAAGCAAAAGTTGTTACAGAAAGTAATATTGGTGCAAAAGCACTCATTCCGCAAACAATTTTGAGAGCAGATGACTCAAAATGGCCTTTCATCTTACGAAGGAAACAATTTCCCATAAAGATTTGCTATGCAATGACAATAAACAAAAGTCAAGGCCAATCATTGAACCATGTGGTTTATATTTGCCGAAACCGGTATTTTGTTATGAATAGTTATATGTGGCATTATCAAGAGTGACTTAACCAAAAAGGTTGAAAATTCTCATACTTGAGAAAGATGACAAATATAAGGACTATACTAAAAATGTAGCCTACAATGAAGTGTTCAATGAACTTCCTCAATGCAATTATTATTGAAATGTAATTACTATTGATCCATTTTTTGTATTCTAATCATATGTAACTTTTAATCATTACAATAATTAATTTAACTATTTATTTAACATTTAATCTTAATTTCTAGTTATAACATAACAGTTATTGAATTTTATCACAAAGATCATTTTGAAAGAAAATGAATAGGTAATATAGATTCAAAATGAAATATTTCACGGAACCAACCAAAAAAAAAGTGAAATCTTTCTACATTTCATTTCAACGGGGTATCGGGAACTTCGAGCTTCAAGCACCAACTGCGTTGAAATAAATATTAATATTATATTAGTAATAATGTAATAGAGATAAAAAAAAGATATAGTAATTAAAAAATAAATATAAAATCATATAATTACTGAATTTCATTCATGACATGAAATTGATTGAATCTTTAATAACTGGCTTAATAGAAACAAAATCCAACGATTCTTCTATCAAATAAAAATTAAATCTCATTTTCTAAAGTAATCACTCGTATAAGAGAACTATCAAACTAATAAGTTATAGATATAATCTTTAATACTTAGGGAACTTAGGGACATACTTGGATGATACCTCCTTCATTGGAATTAAAATATCTCTTATTTGATTTCAACGGAGGAATGTAGGCTTGTTAACCAAAATAATAATAATAATTATTTATGGATATACAAAATTATTCACATTATTTACGTGAAACCTTGTCACGTATTATGTGAATTAACCATCCATTAACTCTTCGTATGCCACTTCCGCTGGTGGCAGTTGAGTAAAGTTAATGCGTAGCAGAGTATCACGTATTAGAGTTTTTTACACATAAAATAAATAAAATAGGTTATTCTATACATACTCCCTTATTAAAAGTATTACACATATGTCCTATATATGTTTTATTATATGGAAATTGACTTAAACCGATTTATATGATAATGTTCAAATTTTGAAATTGGCAATCATGTAAATTGAGTTAAATCGATTTGTTCACTTCAAACTACTGTATTTCAAAATCTAGTTAAC
>JAVHNL010000547.1:0-17000 GCA_031216105.1 Dalbergia cultrata
TTTTCAAAACTGAAAGCATATTTTTTATTATTGCCCATAACTTCTCTGTATGAGCGTGTGTGTATGCTGGCAAAGAGTAGGATTGAATGGGCCAAAATTCGGGCAATGGGCTGAAATACTAGTTTTTCCTTGGTCGAAAAAAATGAGTGTTCACAGTTGCCCCTCTTTGCTTATTTCTTACAAAATAAGCTGATAAATTTAAGTTTTACATATTATTTTGTAAGGAAGGAGCAAAGATATGAACACTGATTTTCTTCGGCAATGCAGAATATGCTGACTTCAAATAACGAAAGAAACTAAATGCTCATGAGTGGCAGATGCAATGCAAGAAATATGAAATTCAAGCAAGAGATGACAGAACTAATAGAAATTGAAGATTCTTGTGATCAACTGGCTACGGATCAACAAGTGACAGAAAATTAGATGCAATGGCAATCTGAGACCGACTGAAAACTTAAAAACGGCATTCTGAGGCCGATTGGGTTAAAAACGGTAATCTGAGGTCGACATGAAAAGTTAAAACGGCCACCTGAGGTAAGACAGGAAATGTAAATTCGGCAATCTGAGGCCGACTGAAAAATAAAATGGCAATCTGAGGCCGACTGAAAGTAAAGTGGCGATCTGAGGCCGACTGAAAAATAAATTCGGCAATCTGAGGCCGATTGAAAAGTAAATTTGGCAATCTGAGGCCGACTGAAAGTAAAGTGGCAATCTGAGGCCAACTGAAAGTAAAGTGGCAATCTGAGGCCGACTGAAAAATAAATTCGGCGATCTAAGGCCGATTGAAAAGTAAATTTGGCAAGCTGAGGCCGACTGAAAAATAAATTCGGCAATCTGAGGCCGATTGAAAAATAAATTTGGCAATCCGAGGCCGACTGGAAATGTAAATTGGCAATCTGAGGCCGACTAAAAAATAAATTTGGCAATCTGAGGCCGATATGAAAAATAAAGTGGCAATTTGAGGCCAACTGAAAAAATAAATTTGTAATCATGGAAGGCAATGATTTTCACATTATCTCTTTTTTTTCAGGTTATATGCACAAGTCATCAATTTTCAGTTTATTTTTTAAAAAAAAAAAAAAAAACTAACCGTAACCAAATCAAGCAAGTCTCAAGGAAGACTATAACCGATCAAACTCGTAATTCCCCACTGGATCTTCTGGCATAAGTTTTCTTTTCTTCTTCTGTAACTTTGCTTACTTCGTTCCCTTTTCCCCCTTTTTAGGATGATGATCGCTTTTCTGCCAAGTTTGACTGAAACTTCTAAATTTTCTTGGTGTGATGGTAGTCACGGATGCATCGCTATGAGAATTATTAGGATTGTATAACTTTAAACTTAAATTTATGCTTACTTGAGACATCATAAATAAACATGCATTTAAAGAGAAAATAAAAAGAGTGGCCGAATAGACATCTTTATTGCTTGGTGTATTGGATGACAAAAGGTGGGAACAATCATAAAAGTGAAAGACAAGATTGTGAAAAACATGAAATTTTGCCCCAGTTCCGGTTCTTTGTGGCTTATTCAAATCAATTTCTTACAGCAGTTGAATACCATAGCCCTGATCTATGAAGATGTCTTCAACCCTTTTTCTGAAAAATTGCCCCAGTTTTACTCTTGGGCTATTTGATTCACTGGACAAATTCAACACTAAAAATTGCCCCAGTATAGGTTGCTTGAGATGACGCTTATCTTTTTTTTTTTTTTGCTTTAACTTTTGCCTAGGTTGCTCTTTCGAGTTTTCAACCTAACGAGCTTTTTCTTTCTTTTGTTTTTCTTCTTCTTTTCTTTCGTTTTACCCTAACTTTTGCTTAGGTTGCTCTTTCGAGTTTTCAACCTAACGGGCTTTTTCAACATCTTTTCAAGCATAGAACCTTTTGACTGCATCGGTATTGATCGGTTTAGGCAATTCTTGTCCATCCATGTTTTGCAAAATCAACGCCCCACCTGAGAATGCCTGCTTGACAATGTAAGGACCTTCATAACTTGGAGCCCACTTGCCCCGTGCATCCTCTTGATTAGGGAGAATTTTCTTCAAAACTAAATCCCCTGGATGAAAATCTCTAGGGCGAACTTTCTTGTTGAAAGCCTTAGCCATTCTGTTTTGGTACAACTGGCCATGACAAATAGCCTTGATCTTTTCTCTTTTATCATGTTGAGTCGTTCATATCGAGCCCTCACCCATTCAGATTCCTCCAAGTCGATTCCATCAAAATCCTTAAGGGCGGGATTTCCACTTCTACTGAGATACGACTTAGTTCCATATACTAATGAGAAGGGAGTTGCCCCTGTGCTTGACCGTATGTTGGTTCGATATGCGTGTAAAGCATATGGTAGCACTTCATGCCAGTCCTTGTAATTCATCACCATCTTGGCAACGATTTTCTTGATGTTCTTATTTGCGGCCTCAACTGCGCCATTCATTTGAGGTCTATAAGGAGCTGAATTGTGATGCTTGATCTTGAAAGTTTCAAAGAACTTTCGAACTTCGGCACCATTAAGGTTAGGAGCATTATCTGTGATAATTCTTTCTGGAATCCCATATCTGCAAATAATGTCCTTTTTAATAAATCTGAGAAACACCTTTTGTGTGATGTTGGCATATGAAGCAGCCTCCACCCACTTTGTGAAATAGTCAATTGCGACCAAAATGAAACGATGGCCGTTGGATGCTTTGGGATTAATCGGGCCGATGACATCCATGCCCCACATTGAGAAAGGCCAAGGAGATACCATGTTGTGTAATGGAACTGGAGGAGCATTGATTCGATCTGCATATGTTTGACATTTGTGACACTTTCGAACATAACCGATGCAGTCATTTTCCATGGTAGACCAATAATATCCACCTCTTAGGATCTTGCGCGCCATTATGTGCCCATTAGCGTGAGTTCCACAGATTCCTTCGTGGATCTCGATCATGATCATTCGAGCTTCATGAGCATCCACACATCTAAGGAGAGTGGTGTCATGATTCCGCTTGTAAAGGACTTCGCCATTTAGGAAAAAGGTCATGGACAACCTTCGAATTGTTTTTCTTTGCACTTCATTTGCTCCAATCGGGTATTCTCCTCTTTGAACATATCGTTTGATGTCATGATACCATGGTTGGCCGTCCGGTTCGATCTCTACGCTGTCACAGTATATCGGTTCATCTTGCACCTCTATGCGAATAGGTTGTACATTTGCGTGGATCTCCAACTTAGTCATCACAGCCAAAGTGGCTAAAGCATCCGCAAATTGATTTTTGTCTCGAGTTAAGTGAGAAAATGATATATCATCAAAGTGCTCAATTAGTCGAGATAAATACTTCTGATAAGGTATCAATTTTGGATCTTTTGTGCGCCATTCTCCAATAACTTGGTAGATTATGAGCGCAGAGTCTCCAAACACCTTTAATTCTTTGATCCCTAAGTCAATTGCAACTTGCAAACCATTCGCACAAGCCTCATATTCTGCAATGTTGTTGGTGCACTCAAAATCCAACTTGATGGAAATTGGAGTCGCTTCATTTGGTGATACCACTACAGCTCCTATTCCACATCCATTCATATTGACAGCCCCATCAAAGTACATTTTCCATACATTCTCCTTTTCTATTTCGTCTTTTTCCACTGTTAACACTTCACCATCGGGGAATTCAGGCACGATAGGTCAGTATATCCTCAAGAGGGTTTTCAGCTAGATGATCAGCAATTGTACTTCCCTTGATAGACTTCTGAGTCACATATTTGATATCAAATTCGGACAGTATCACTTGCCATTTCGACATTCTCAACGACACATGAGGACTATCAAATATGTATTTTAATGGATCCATTCGAGAGATTAACCAGGTAGTGTAGTATAACATGTACTGCCTCAACCTCTTGGATGCCCACACTAATGCACAACAAGTCTTTTCAATCGCCAGATAACGGGATTCACAGTCATTAAATTTCTTGCTCAGATAATAAATTGCCTGTTCCTTCTTACCAGACTCATCATATTGACCCAACATTGCCCCAAGTGACGTGGGCAACACCGTGAGGTATAATATTAAAGGACGATGCAGTGCATGTGGAGCTAGAATTGGAGGCTTCATTAGATAAGCCCTTATCTTATCAAAGGCTTCTTGGCATTCATCATTCCACTCCCCAGGTTGATGTTTTCGGAGCAGCTTGAATATAGGCTCACAAGTACTAGTCAAATTGGCAATAAATCTAGCAATGTAGTTGAGCCTTCCAAGAAAACTTCTCACTTCTCGTTCAGTTCGGGGAGCAGACATTTCTTGTATCGCCTTCACCTTATCAGGATCCACTTTTATTCCTTCTCTACTGACAATGAACCCAAGTAGCTTCCCCTGTAGAAGCCCCAAAAATGCATTTATTAGGGTTCAATCGTAACTTATACTTTACGAGCCTCTCAAACAATTTTCGCAGAACTGCCACGTGGCTTTCTCCCTTCTTAGACTTGGCGACCATATCATCTACATACACTTCAATCTCTTTATGCATCATGTCATGGAACAATGTGACCATAGCGCGTTGGTAGGTGGCACCAAAGATTCTTCAATCCAAATGGCATGATCAGTATAGCAAAATGTTCCCCACGGAGTTATGAAAGTAGTTTTTCTTTGTCATGAATATCCATGGGAATCTGATTATACCCAGTATCCATCCATAAAGGAGAATCGGTGGTTCTTTGTCAGATTATCAACAAGGATATCGATGTGAGGGAGAGGAAAATCGTCTTTTGGACTAGCTTTATTCAAATCCCGATAATCTACACACATCCTGACTTTTCCATCCTTTTTAGGCACAGGCACAACATTAGCCACCCGGTCGGTGTGTCGTGAAACCTCCAGGAATCCAGCCTCCAGCTGTTTAGTCACTTCTTCTTTTATTTTCAATGACATATCAGGTCGCATTCTTCTCAACTTTTGCTTTTTCTACCAAACTTCTAGATACAAAGGGATTTTGTGTGAAGCAATCTCTGGGTCCAATCCTGGCATATCACGATAGGACCATGCGAATACATCCAGAATTCCTTAAACAACGCAACCATTTCTGTGCGTTCAGGATTGTCCACTATTTTCAGTTCCTTTTTGTCCTCTACGGTGCCCATGTTAATCACCTCGACCACTTCATCGTCTAAGTCAAATCCTTTTTCTGAATAATCCAGGAGGTTTGAAAACTGTTCAATGGCTTCTTCGTCCTCCTCGAATTCATGGTTATCGCAAATCAAGTGCGAAGAGAATCAATTGATAAGTTTCCAAATTCCTTTTCTTGTGGCAAAATTTCTATGTCATTCATGTTCCTGGAAAGTAATTATGGTAGGTTGGAATGCTAAAACAAATAATGGATCACAAACAACATAGGACAAACACAAATTAACGAGCTGGGAAAGGAAAAGTAAAGAAATAAAGGAAAGGAGAAAACAAAAGAAAGGAAAAAGGAATGAAGCAAAACGGAAAACATAAAGGAAGGCTATTGAAAAATCATGTAAGCTTATTTAAACGATGTCTCACAGTAGCATAAACAAAAGCATAAATCTTAATTAATACAGCCCAACAAATTACTTTGCAGCAATAACATCAATCACTGGTTCAGCAGTCCAGTTCATCAGCATCTCATCATTGTCAACAGCATGAGCATTGTTGAGTTCTTTTGCCTTCTCAAAGATCCACCATGTTGATGGTAGTATAATGGCAAGGGGAGTGAACTATTCCAGCTGTAATTACTTCAATCGGGCCATGAAACGTCTCTCTTAAGTGAGGGATTTGCTTCACTTTTCCACTTTGTTCTTTCCGCTCCAGACTCAAAGTTCTCATCTCCTCGTTCAACGAGTCCTTGTACCCCGGACCAAACCGGTAGAACTTTTCAGGGACCGATATAGGGGTTTGGGTGCCTTGCAAACACGATCCCAGTCCTTTGCCTTCCAAATATCCGTTCTTAGCCATGATGTGGGCCACTACCTGACTTTGTATTGGGGGTTTAGCTTGCTCTTGTTTCAATCCTACTACTTCTAAATTATGCCATAAACTACTCTCCACCAGCTCTACATTCTCCACATATGGCAATGCCACTGGTTTGGACACTAAGATTTCTTTTTCTCCATGAATTGTAACGACCATTCCATTCTCCACATATTTCACCTTTTGATGCAAGGTTGAGGGGACAGCTTCGGCGTTGTTAATCCATGGTCTTCCCAGTAGCATATTATAATCCGACTCAATCTCCATCACTTGGAATAATACTTCAAATCTGCTTGGGCCCATCTCAAGTAATGATGTTATTTCTCCAAGGATGCTCTTCTTAGCTCAGTCAAATGCTTTCACTACCATTAACTGTGGCAAGATATCATCCTTACTCATTGACAAATAGTGCAGGGTTGATCTTGGCAAGACATTTAGCCCCGACCCTCCATCAATAAGGACTGGGCACAATGTAACCCTTGCATTTAAGAGTTATGTATAGTGCTCTCGGGTTGTTCTGAGATATAATCTCTTTATCTGAAAATGTGATCATGTTAACACGCTTCCCCGGGTCCACCATGTTTACTACATTCTCTAATGATGCATCCGCTTGACATAGGCCTCCTTCAACACCTTCAACACCGCTTTTGGTGGAGTTCAGATGACAAGATTAGTGACAAAAGTGATATTCTAGCGGGAGTCTTTTTTAGTTGTTCTAGAATATCATACTCACTTTGCTTCATAATCTTTAAAAACTCCTCCTCCTCCTCTTCTCTTTCTTTTCTCTCTGAGTCTAAGCTTTTGTCGATGTTACCTTCGTCAACAAACTTCCCCTTCTCTAACTCTTTGGGCCCATAAACTCTTCCACTCCTTGTTATTCCCTTTACTTCCATGACACCTGTCACTTCCACGCTTTCTCGGGCCTTCGAGGTTTCCCCTATATCTCCCTTCATCTCCACTTTAGTTTCATAATTCCAGGGCACAGCACGAGAGTTCTCATAATAGAAAGGCGTGGGTTTTTCCACAGTGATCACTACTTTTTCAGGTTTTGGAGTTTGATTAAGTGGAGGCACTTTGAGTACAAAACGCTCAATCACATTCACCTCTTCAACAGAATTCTGCTTTTTTTTTGCCTGTATCACACCTAAAGTGAGTAGTTCTTGTATACGCACTTTGAAATCCCAACAAGTCTCAATATCATGTCCCAGACTTCCACAATGGTATGCACATCTTGATTCCATATCATATTTCTCCTCTTCTTTCATCATAGAGGCAGGTGCTGTGATGTTATAATTAGCTTCCTTCAAAGCAATAAACACTTTCTCCATGGGTGTTCGGAGACTCAAAACCTTTTTGATCAATTGTTTCTCCACTTCCAAGGCATTCACACGACTTCCTCTTTCATGATTTGGGATTGGGTTATTAACAATATCGGGCTTTGGATCTTCTTGGAGATCCAGTCTTCCACAAGCAATTAGTTTTCTCATCGCCCTAAAACCTTCACAATCTTCAATCGAATGTCCTGCGACATCCATATGGTATTTGCAAGTCAGGTTTGGATTGTACCAAGTCGGAAACGGAGGTTGTAATGGGTGCACAGGGTATGGTGAAATCAAATGAGCATCAAACAACCGTTGATAAAGGTCGGCATTAGAAATGGCTAACTTTGGAAAAGGTGGTAGGTTTGGGAAACGATTGCGATTTTGGTTTTGAGAATTGGATCGAGGTGCTGTGTTTAGGAAGTTCTGAGGATGTATGGTTGGATATGTTGACTAGCGGGTTGGTATGGCCGTATGTGGATGTTGTTGACTTGAGGCTGGTGGTATGGGGTGGGATTTGTGGTTTGGTAGTGTGGGTAAGGAGGGATGGATGACATTTGGGGTCCTGAATATGTGGATACATGTCTTGGGGTGAGCGGTCGCTGACCTTGCACATAATTTACTCCGCTTCTTTCTTTACGGGTAGGAATCCTCTTGGTGTCTTCATTGCTCATCGGAGCTTTCCACTTTAGTCAAGCTCTCAATTCTTTCTCCAGCAGTTATTAACTCAGAAAAATCTCGGTATGCTACTCCCGCCATTGCCCCGATGTAAGGAGACCCTAGAGTTGCTAGGAAGTATGAACACATCTCAGATGGGATGAGTGGTGGTTGTACTTGAGCAGCCAAAGCTCTCCATCTCTGAGCATATGGTTTAAAGGATTCATCTTTCTTCTTTTGCATTGTACTCACTGTTCACTGGCGCTATTTCCAAGTTAAACTTATACTGGTTCATGAATTGGTCAGCCAACTCTCCCCAACAGGAAATCTTTGCATGATCTAACTGGATGTACCATTCTAGATCCGGTCCGGTCAAACTCTCGTGGAAAAAGCTAATGAGAAATTTTTCATCTTTGGACCAGATTGACATCTTGGTACAATAACTCTTTAAATGGAAGAGTGGGTTGCCAGTTCCATCATATTTCAAAAATCGTGAATTTTAAAATCTTTAGGGACAACCGTGCTAATGGGAGGGCAAAGTTGCTCAATCTCCATGTAGCCATAATTGTTTGGCCTTTGGATTGCCTTAATTTGTTCCTGAATTTTTTCCATCCATTCTTATCTCGACTTGTCCTTCTCTGTTTCTGCACGATTATTCCCCGAGGAAGAGAGTTGCCTTGGGATGACATTCGGAGGCTGCTCCCAAATGTGGGTAGCGTGCCCATGCCCTTCAGCATGTGTATTCTCTACCGCGTGATATCCTTCTCCAACGGGAATAGTAATAGGCATTGTCGGTTGTGGTTGTTCGTGGGGATTATCATTCACCCCTTGCGTGACATTCAGAGCTGCATCCGATACCACAGGTATGGTTATCGTTGTAGCACTTGGTTGCACCCCTCCTGAGTTTTGGTGGGCTCTCAATAAGTCGAGTGACTCCATCATAGCCCGCATCATCTCCTCCATTCTTCCCTGGTTATTTGACAACTCGTTCAGTCTTCCTCTCACTGCATCAACTTCCATGCTTAAGTTTCTTCCGGGTTCAGAAGTAATTATAGCCGAGGTGGTTACAGCTGGAATAGTTCTTCCCGCTTCAGAAGTAATTGCGCAGGATGGTCCTTCCAGTTCCGTGTTTCCGCCGGCCATCTTGGTTCGAGCTCTAGTGTTATGAACACGAGTTAGATCGGTATCCTCTTTCCTTGGGCGCCCAATGGTTACGAATCTTGCGCTTTCACAAACTGTTTCAGTCGCAAAGTTAAAATCTTGTTTTATGTTTTTTTTTTATATATATATATAAGAAACAAACGAAAGAGGTCAAAAAGTTCTTCTTTTTTTTTTTCTTTTTTTTTTTTTTAAAAGGAAGGATGCCCTGCACCCATTCTTATGGATATATCACCCTATAAGTCGAGGTGCAGTTGATAGCAAATCTAAGGGAGGATTCACTCCTCTATAGGTACTATCTAATGAACACTAGCAATGTAGTTCCTTTTCATATATCTGAGCATTCTCACTCTTTTACACAAGGACGAACTATCTCAAGGTAAAAATGTGATTGATTACTTCTAAGGGAACATCTATTCCTCTATAGAGAGCATCTGGCGAGCTTGAGAAGTCACAATTGACAGTCGAAGTGAAAGTACAAACATTAAAGTTTCATTCATTCTTGGGTGCAGTTCTGAGTACAAATCGTTTCAAGATACATTTCATGAGTTTCAATCCTCTTTTCTTAACAAGGAAATTCAACAATCCTTGACTCATGACAGATGATTACGTCAAAGCTTTCATTTTCTTCCTCTTGAGGCCTTTAGTGATCCTTTCGCATGAATCCATGAATCCTGTCACCTCTTGAGGCAATCTAAATGGTGGCAACTTATTAATTTGCTTCTTGGCTTGCTCGAAACGGTAAATAAAATTTGGAATGTAATGACTCAATTCACCGGTGAGCTTTCCACATTTTTCTTCCCATTCTAACGCCTTTTCTCTCCATGACTTCCCGAATTCTGTTGCGTCGACAAACAAATCATGATATTGGTTTCTTGATGCCCATCCTTGAGTAGCCTTTCGATGCAGTGTCAACATGGTTGATAGGTGCTTCACTTGTCCCTCCAGTTTTTCTCTCATGCCTTTCTCTTTCTTGACCTCCATTCTCAAGCTCCAAATATCTTTATCTCGTTGGCTGACTTCCAATTCTACTCTTTCCACCATACGATTTTTCTTACTAACCTCTCTCTCCAGCTGATTCTTTTCCTTCACAAGCTTGTGGAGTCCTCCCTCTAGCTCTTGGATTTTGGCCAGATGCATGCTTGAGATTTTCTCTTTGCCCTTCCTAGACTTGGTGATTTCTGCTGCCTCAATACATTCGTCTTTTAGGGCCTCAATTTCTTTGGCCATTTTCTTGCATTGATCTTGAAGGATGTCAACCTTCAGGTCTGCCGCTTCCTTTTTCTCCTCCGTAAACCGCATTTGGGCCTTCATCATTTCCATCCTGTTGGTGACTGGAGTTTGTGTGGGAGCTAGGTTGTTGGGAATATCCTTTGGGATATTATCTTTCCCGACTCTTGCCTTCCTCCAGTCTTTGTATTCTTGAGAAGAGGTTAAACGTTGTTGGCCGAGTTCTGTTTTCCCTAAGATTTTGACATCACCCCATGCCATTTTGATCTTCCTCTCTTGCTCCAGGGTACTCTTGTCTTTTTGGTATAGGAAACTGAATACTTTAAGTTGTTCTTCTTGTGGCTTTGTCTCGAGTCCAAGTGGAGTTGTCTAAGCACTAAAGCGGTGTATAGGAAATGCATCCCCTTGGACCCATCAATGAACATTATGGAAGTCACCACAATTTGTAGATAACACTGTCTCCACGATACCAAGGACATACCCATTTGAAAGTGTTTGATTGGATCTGTGAGAATTCCTTTTTCCATGCCTGAGCTTCTTGACACTTTATCTGTATGCGATGGAAGTCCCCTAACGGATTAGGAAGAAGGCCCATGCGGCTATTAGCATATACATGAGTCATGAACCACACGTATAGCATTGGCAAACAACAGCAGCCTTCCCCCTCTTTGAGTACAAACCCCCAAAGAAAGGAATGTATCTGCTAGCATGGCCGGGATAGGATTCATACCACACGTTTCGAACTTGAAAAACACATCCATGGCAGCTTGGTCGATGACATCGGGCGTGAATGGAAACAAAACCAACCCATAGATAGTCAGTGCCATGGTTCGTTTGAAGAAGTCCCAATCTCCTTGTTGAGCCAAAGTTTGCATATGAGTTTCTAGCAAACTTCTTCTGATTCCTTGAGTAGACCCCCTTACTTCCATTTTCAACTGGTTTGAATCAACTCCGATTATCTTGGCAACGTTTTCCTTATTAACATAATGCCCTTGGTATAGATATACACCTGATTTTTCTTGGATCGGTAGTCTCATTATGACCACATATTCTTCTATGGTCGGCGCGGCATCAAGATCGGGCAATTCAAAGCAACAAAGAGAAGGATTCCAGAATTGTGAGAGAGCACTTAATGCCGACGCTTCCACCGGAATGGACAACAAATCCAATATGCACCCGTAGGTATTCTTGAAAGAGGATCGGACTTCACGAGGCATCAACTGAACTATTTTTTTTACTTTCTCTAGCTCATTGCTCGTCACCGTAACCTTGATATTTCTTTTCCAGTCACGTACATTGCTAGTGTTCATCGGCATTGCATCCATTTGCTTTGAACTTATGATGAATCAAAAACCACATACACTGTGTACAAGAATGAAATAATTGAGTAGAATTAAAAAGATGGAAGAGATAAGAATGCATGCTTCTATGAAATTTTTTTTTTTTTTTTATGCTTCCTTGAGAATTTGATGATGCATAAACCTATGTAAGTGAACACAACTGAAGAAAAGAAACATTTCATGTAAAAAACAAGTTTTGTTATGAGAAACGAACGGAATGAATGCATGTGATAATGAATAGAATGCCTAAACATCTGAGAATGAATGTCAACATTAAGTTATGAGATAAGGAACTAGCTAACTTAAATGCAATGTAACAATGTTTGGTGTAGAAACAACTAAGATAAAACATAAAGGAGTGCAGTGTAAAAGGATGAAAGAAGCATGCTCCCATTGTCCTAGTCGGGTAAAACCTAATGGGTGGGATGTTCTAAGGCCAAAATCCCTAACGTGGTAGCTACTAGGTTTGACTATACGTGTACACATTCATGGTGGGTCTAGACTTCTAATGACCATGGTCCCCAGATTGCCCTTATCCACAGGACAAGGATCCGACCTCTGAACCAACCATAAGTAGGGATAAGCCCTCTCAATATGATTGACTCATAAGGCCAAGAATAACTGAGTGGTGTCCCAACAACTACCAAGTGAGCATGAAGCCCCTCATGGCAATGTCAAGAAACCCCCTAATCCTAAGCTCGCACGGGCTCGGGTATAGAGTCCAAGAATACAGTGTGTGAATTAAGTGATCGTGAAGTGTGTGCTGGGAGCATACAAACCTTCCGATCCTATCACTACAGACACTCCTGCAAAACAAGATACAAACAACACATATGTACAAAATAGTCATCTATCCTAAGATTTTAATAAATAAAGAAAATTTTACCAAATTCAAACCACAGGTATATACAGAATAACAATAGTCGTCTATCCTAGAGTTTTAACGAATAAACAAATATTATATATAAACATCAAGAAAATTAAACTATACAAAAGAGAATTCAAGAAACACTGCACAAAATAAAGTGAGGAAAGAAAAACAAGAATAAATGGGGTATATATTTAATTTGCACAACTAACTATAATAGGCCTGACTCTCTTACTGAAGTCCCCAGTGGAGTCGCCATCTGTCATAACCGGGATCGCGACGGGACGGCGAAAAATAATCGTTTGAAAATTGGAGTCGCCACCAGATTTATTTAAATTGGAAAACCTTGGAAAAACCAATCTTATTTAAGAAAACAGTCTTCGAAAACCAGATATGAGTTCGGGAGTCGGTTATGCAAAGGGAAGGATAGGAACTTAATCCTCAAAGACTCTAGTACACCCGTATTTAAACGGTACCTTAGTGAATTGTGCAAATTAAATAATAACCCTTTAAAAAAAAATTTCAAATAAGGAAGATAAAATTATAATTTAAACACATAAATTAACGAAAATTAATTTAGCAAAATATTTACAACTTAAACACATTTATTAAGAAAAATTAATTTTGACAAATATATTCACAATTTTAACACATAAATTTAAAAATGATTTACACAAAGTATTTATATTTTAACAAATAAATTAAGAAAATTAATTTGGCAAGTATATTTAAAATTTAAATAAATACATTAAGAAAATTTAGTTTTGAAAAATATATTTACAATCTTAACAACTAATAAATAGTTTACACAAAATATTTACAATTTGACAAATATATTAAGAAAAATTAATTTTGGCTTGACAGGGACAGCCTGCTCCTACGTATCCTCTGGTGCAATGAGGAACTCAAAGTTACGTAGTTCTGTAAAAAATATTTGTGCGTTGGTCAATTTTAATTAATAAAGAACCTTTTCTTAAAAAAACAAAATCCGTTCTTGAAGAGGATTCAAGTTAGCACTCGGCTACTCAATAAATCCTAATGATTCAACAATAATGAAGATAACATTTGTTACTCAATCATCATCATTGATCATTACACGGATTGAAGGGTTTTCAAAAAGATTCTTTTATTATCTTTTATTGAAAAAAAAATATATTTTTAATGACAAACTCTAATTTTAACATGAATTGACAGCTAATTCATAAGCATTAACAAATATACAATTAATTTGAGCCATACATAAAGATAAATAAAATAATCAAACTAGGAAATACAAGAGTCGTAACTACTATTTTTTTATTGAAAATTTTTTATTTTCTTTTTACAAACTTTTAACATGCAATTTATCCCAAATCAAAATAAACAATTAAATAACTCATTGAACTAATTTATTTAATTTCAATCAAATGAGTTAAAATGATTACCAAAACCACATATCACAAATTTTCCTCTTTTTTCAGAAAATAATAAAATATTCTCAAAAAGTAAATAAAAACATGAGTTCCAAGACAAGTTTCTAATAAAAAAAAAAATACCACCCACATCTATACTATTCTTAAAAACAAAATACACATATCTATGACTCACAAAAAGTAAAGAAAGAAAGATTTTTGTTTTATTTAAAAAAAAACATAGGAGCAACTTGATCTCAAAAACATAACAGCCCATATTTAACTCACAAAAGATAAAATCCACGTACATGCAACCCACAAAAACTAAAAACAAACCAACAAACATATATTAATAAAGAAAAGAAAAACGTTGCAATGAGATGACAGTAGTGTAGACTAGACTTTTTCTTTTTTTAACAAGACAAAGACATGTGGGTTGGAGTTCCAAATGACATTTCTAACAAGCCCAAACGTGACATCCACTCATCAGATAGAGAAAAATAAAATAATGATAATAATTGAAAGCTAGCAAACAAAAGGGGAAGAATGGTCTGGAACACGGGGATAATGGCTTGGGATTCCACTTTCAACAAATTGTAAGCAAGAGATAGAGAGAGAAAGAAATTTCATATGCAGAGAGGGACATAGCCACGCGGTCAGCAGAAGAGAAAAGAAAGAAAAAAAAAAAAAAAGAAAGTAGGGTGTCGGTGCTGCTGACGGGATGGAGATGGTGAGCGGATCCATGGCGACTTCGCAGCCATACGTGGGGAATGGGGTGGAACTCCCACGATGGCGAAGCGGTGGACTTCTTAGCGGCTTTGCTGGGACTGGCGAGATAAGGAAGCTAGTGCGAGCAGTAGAGGGGAGATCATGACAGTTGAGACTGCAACAACGCGAGGGGGAAAATGGAGGAGGAAGTTCCAGCCACTTACCAGGGACAATGGCCGGATCGGTTCATTGGCAAAGCACTAACAGAGGCGGCTTCCATCTAAGAAAGTTTCAGATCTAAAGGGGTATGGTAACGTGACTGCAGGGAGAAGGGGAGGGTGGTTTGCGGTTCTCTCTCTCATTCAATTTCTGATTCAATCTATAATTTATGTTTCTTGTGAAGGTTAGGTTTGTAGCCTTGATTTCCTGTTTGAGATGGAATGAATGTTGGCTGATTTGTGGCTTATTAGAACTTGCTGGAATTTGATGCAGGTTGTGTTGATGAAGGTAGAAGAGAGGAAGGGTCATGGAGTGGTGATTGGTGATGGTATTAAGAGCTTCCCCCCCAAAAAAAATTTTTGGTCCCCGTAATGGTCCCTCCTTTTTTTATCCTGAACTTGTTTTGCATTATTTAAAATTAAATCCATGCTGGTCTCGGACAGCAGGAGAACCTTGCAGGCCTGTCTTCCCATGCTTCTGCAAAGCATTTCTCTGGCAGAGACTCATCTTGATGCAGGGAATGTTGGTGAAGGGAATGGGAACAGAGGCATGCTTCAGTTGTCTCATTTTTTTTCAAAACTGAAAGCATATTTTTTATTATTGCCCATAACTTCTCTGTATGAGCGTGTGTGTATGCTGGCAAAGAGTAGGATTGAATGGGCCAAAATTCGGGCAATGGGCTGAAATACTAGTTTTTCCTTGGGCGAAAAAAATGAGTGTTCACACTCACTGTGGCTGCATTCGGAGTAGTAATCTAGAGATTGGAGCAGCAAGCAAAGGTAGGTGTGGTTCAAGGTGATCCGTTTTTGGTCAAAGGTCCTCCGTTTTATTCTTTGTATATTCTCCATGGTAATTGCCGAAACATTCCTCTCTGCCTAAATGAATAAAATTCCATATCTCCAAATGTCATAGTTCATAGCATATAAATATCACGCAATGCTTTTGCCGGTGCACAATAAATAAAGTATGTAACAAGCGTGCTTGGAGAAGCAAAATGCACAAAATTCAAACATGGGCTACTTGATCAACAAGATGACGCAAATTGTTTAGAACATGCCGTGCTTAATTGGCATTCAATGAAAAGTTCATTATAATGATACAATCGCTTCTCGGCATCTCTTTACGGGGCTGGTTTTTAATTGCGCAACTTCAGGTAGCGTTTGGGAGCGGGGACACAAATACAGGGACAGTTTGTCCTGTATACTGTTTTGTAAGGGGGACAGAGTATGGGAACAAGAAAATTTTCTGTCTCAGAGACAAAAATTTCCTGTATTTCTGTCCCTAAACAAAGTGGTGGTCGATTCGCTAATCAAACCATCGCCGATCAGCCAACGCCACATTCACACGGTCAATGTTCTTCGGCGGTGGTCAATGGCCGGCCAGCAGTGGTCAACAAAAGGTCAACATTTGTCCCCGTCTCTACAACCAAACATAATACAATGACAATATTTTTTATGTCTCTATCTTCACTGTCCCTGTCCCCCAGTCCACCTTACCAAACGCTTCCTAAAGGTACTCTGATCCCATTTAGCCTGGGGCTCTTGATAGAGAGTCTCATCTTAGATCCCTATCGACATTATGAAGATATATGTCCCTTAGCTCTCCCTCTCTTCCCTCAAATTACTCCTCGTAGCTCTCTGATTCTAAATTTGTCACAACCAACAGTAGCGGAGCCACAGATGTTATTTGTGCGGGATCATAGGAAATAATTAATATATCCTTGTTAAACAAATCACGTCTACTGTAATTGATATTAGATAGAGGTGTAGAAAGTGTCATGCCCGTTGAAGCCCCTCTTGGATCCGCCATTGACCCAACTACAAATCATCGCCTTTTGATGACCACAAATGGCCATACAACAAGTTAATGACGGGGGAAGGCTGCTGTGCTGCCGACGAGGGAAATTTGTGGGGGACTAGTACGCAGTTTCTCTGCATAAGATATATTATTTAAATATTGATCATTAGTCACATTTGTTTTGTTGGCTAACCACGTTTTTAAATGCTAGATAAATGATAAAAATAAGGGTGGTCCACCATGTGCACAAACTTTGTGTCCCCACGTTAAACCTCACCTTTGCATGTGGTCCGCACAAAGCTCATCTACTTATATATATATATATAACGCATCTTCTTTTGTTTTTTTGTTTTTTC